>JABXNX010000102.1:93723-116948 GCA_014843695.1 Archivesica marissinica
GTTAAAGCACACACAATGTACTGTATGTGGTCAAGTGGTTAAAGCACACACAATGTACTGTATGTGGTCAAGTGGTTAAAGCACACACAATGTACTGTATGTGGTCAAGTGGTTAAACACACACAATGTACTGTATGTGGACAAGTGGTTAAAGCACACACAATGTACTGTATGTGGTCAAGTGGTTAAAGAACACACAATGTACTGTATGTGGTCAAGTGGTTAAACACACACAATGTACTGTATGTGGTCAAGTGGTTAAAGCACACACAATGTACTGTATGTGGTCAAGTGGTTAAAGCACACACAATGTACTGTATTTTGTCAAGTGTTTAAAGCACACACAATGTACTGTATGTGGTCAAGTGGTTAAAGCACACACAATGTACTGTATGTGGTCAAGTGGTTAAAGCACACACAGTGTACTGTATGTGGTCAAGTGGTTAAAGCACACACAATGTACTGTATGTGGTCAAGTGGTTAAAGCACACACAATGTACTGTATGTGGTCAAGTGGTTAAACAACACAATGTACTGTATGTGGTCAAGTGGTTAAACACACACAATGTACTGTATGTGGTCAATTGGTTAAACACACACAATGTACTGTATGTGGTCAAGTGGTTAAAGCACACACAATGTACTGTATGTGGTCAAGTGGTTAAAAACACGCAAGGTACTGTATGTGGTCAAGTGGTTAAAGCACACACAATGTACTGTATGTGGTCAAGTGGTTAAAGCACACACAATGTACTGTATGTGGTCAAGTGGTTAAAGCACACACAATGTACTGTATGTGGTCAAGTGGTTAAAGCACACACAATGTACTGTATGTGGTCAAGTGGTTAAACACACGCAAGGTACTGTATGTGGTCAAGTGGTTAAAGCACACACAATGTACTGTATGTGGTCAAGTGGTTAAAGCACACACAATGTACTGTATGTGGTCAAGTGGTTAAACACACGCAATGTACTGTATGTGGTCAAGTGGTTAAAGCACACACAATGTACTGTATGTGGTCAAGTGGTTAAACACACACAATGTACTGTATGTGGTCAAGTGGTTAAAGCACACACAATGTATCCTATGTGGTCAAGTGGTTAAAGCACACACAATGTACTGTATGTGGTCAAGTGGTTAAACACACACAATGTACTGTATGTGGTCAAGTGGTTAAGCACACACAATGTACTGTATGTGGTCAAGTGGTTAAAGCACACACAATGTACTGTATGTGGTCAAGTGGTTAAACACACACAATGTACTGTATGTGGTCAAGTGGTTAAACACACACAATGTACTGTATGTGGTCAAGTGGTTAAACACACACAATGTACTGTATGTGGTCAAGTGGTTAAAGCACACACAATGTACTGTATGTGGTCAAGTGGTTAAAGACACGCAATGTACTGTATGTGGTCAAGTGGTTAAAGCACACACAATGTACTGTATGTGGTCAAGTGGTTAAAGCACACACAATGTACTGTATGTGGTCAAGTGGTTAAAGCACACACAATGTACTGTATGTGGTCAAGTGGTTAAAGCACACACAATGTACTGTATGTGGTCAAGTGGTTAAAGCACACACAATGTACTGTATGTGGTCAAGTGGTTAAACACACACAATGTACTGTATGTGGTCAAGTGGTTAAAGCACACACAATGTACTGTATGTGGTCAAGTGGTTAAAGCACACACAATGTACTGTATGTGGTCAAGTGGTTAAAGCACACACACTGTACTGTATGTGGTCAAGTGGTTAAACACACACAATGTACTGTATGTGGTCAAGTGGTTAAAGCACACACAATGTACTGTATGTGGTCAAGTGGTTAAAGCACACACAATGTACTGTATGTGGTCAAGTGGTTAAAGCACACACAATGTACTGTATGTGGTCAAGTGGTTAAAGCACACACAATGTACTGTATGTGGTCAAGTGGTTAAACACACACATTGTACTGCATGTGGTCAAGTGGTTAAAGCACACACAATGTACTGTATGTGGTCAAGTGGTTAAAGACACGCAAGGTACTGTATGTGGTCAAGTAGTTAAAGCACACACAATGTACTGTATGTGGTCAAGTGGTTAAAGCACACACAATGTACTGTATGTGGTCAAGTGGTTAAAGCACACACAATGTACTGTATGTGGTCAAGTGGTTAAAGCACACACAATGTACTGTATGTGGTCAAGTGGTTAAACACACGCAAGGTACTGTATGTGGTCAAGTGGTTAAAGCACACAATGTACTGTATGTGGTCAAGTGGTTAAAGCACACACAATGTACTGTATGTGGTCAAGTGGTTAAAGCACACACAATGTACTGTATGTGGTCAAGTGGTTAAAGCACACACAATGTACTGTATGTGGTCAAGTGGTTAAACACACACAATGTACTCTATGTGGTCAAGTGGTTAAAGCACACACAATGTATCCTATGTGGTCAAGTGGTTAAAGCACACACAATGTACTGTATGTGGTCAAGTGGTTAAAGCACACACACTGTACTGTATGTGGTCAAGTGGTTAAACACACACAATGTACTGTATGTGGTCAAGTGGTTAAAGCACACACAATGTACTGTATGTGGTCAAGTGGTTAAAGCACACACAATGTACTGTATGTGGTCAGGTGGTTAAAGCACACACAATGTACTGTATGTGGTCAAGTGGTTAAAGCACACACAATGTACTGTATGTGGTCAAGTGGTTAAAGCACACACAATGTACTGTATGTGGTCAAGTGGTTAAACACACACAATGTACTGTATGTGGTCAAGTGGTTAAACACACACAATGTACTGTATGTGGTCAATTGGTTAAACACACACAATGTACTGTATGTGGTCAAGTGGTTAAAGCACACACAATGTACTGTATGTGGTCAAGTGGTTAAAGACACGCAAGGTACTGTATGTGGTCAAGTAGTTAAAGCACACACAATGTACTGTATGTGGTCAAGTGGTTAAAGCACACACAATGTACTGTATGTGGTCAAGTGGTTAAAGCACACACAATGTACTGTATGTGGTCAAGTGGTTAAAGCACACACAATGTACTGTATGTGGTCAAGTGGTTAAACACACACAATGTACTGTATGTGGTCAAGTGGTTAAACACACACAATGTACTGTATGTGGTCAATTGGTTAAAGCACACACAATGTACTGTATGTGGTCAAGTGGTTAAAGCACACACAATGTACTGTATGTGGTCAAGTGGTTAAAGACACGCAAGGTACTGTATGTGGTCAAGTGGTTAAAGCACACACAATGTACTGTATGTGGTCAAGTGGTTAAAGCACACACAATGTATCCTATGTGGTCAAGTGGTTAAAGCACACACAATGTACTGTATGTGGTCAAGTGGTTAAAGCACACACAATGTACTGTATGTGGTCAAGTGGTTAAAGCACACACAATGTACTGTATGTGTTCAAGTGGTTAAAGCACACACAATGTACTGTATGTGGTCAAGTGGTTAAACACACACAATGTACTGTATGTGGTCAAGTGGTTAAACACACACAATGTACTGTATGTGGTCAAGTGGTTAAAGACACACAATGTACTGTATGTGGTCAAGTGGTTAAAGCACACACAATGTACTGTATGTGGTCAAGTGGTTAAAGCACACACAATGTACTGTATGTGGTCAAGTGGTTAAAGCACACACAATGTACTGTATGTGGTCAAGTGGTTAAAGCACACACAATGTACTGTATGTGGTCAAGTGGTTAAACACACACAATGTACTGTATGTGGTCAAGTGGTTAAAGCACACACAATGTACTGTATGTGGTCAAGTGGTTAAAGCACACACAATGTACTGTATGTGGTCAAGTGGTTAAACACACGCAATGTACTGTATGTGGTCAAGTGGTTAAAGCACACACAATGTACTGTATGTGGTCACGTGGTTAAACACACACAATGTACTGTATGTGGTCAAGTGGTTAAAGCACACACAATGTATCCTATGTGGTCAAGTGGTTAAAGCACACACAATGTACTGTATGTGGTCAAGTGGTTAAAGCACACACAATGTACTGTATGTGGTCAAGTGGTTAAACACACAATGTACTGTATGTGGTCAAGTGGTTAAAGCACACACAATGTACTGTATGTGGTCAAGTGGTTAAAGCACACACAATGTACTGTATGTGGTCAAGTGGTTAAAGCACACACAATGTACTGTATGTGGTCAAGTGGTTAAACACACACAATGTACTGTATGTGGTCAAGTGGTTAAAGCACACACAATGTACTGTATGTGGTCAAGTGGTTAAAGCACACACAATGTACTGTATGTGGTCAAGTGGTTAAAGAACACACAATGTACTGTATGTGGTCAAGTGGTTAAACACACACAATGTACTGTATGTGGTCAAGTGGTTAAACACACACAATGTACTGTATGTGGTCAAGTGGTTAAACACACACAATGTACTGTATGTGGTCAAGTGGTTAAAGCACACACAATGTACTGTATTTGGTCAAGTGGTTAAACACACGCAAGGTATTGTATGTGGTCAAGTGGTTAAAGCACACACAATGTACTGTATGTGGTCAAGTGGTTAAAGCACACACAATGTACTGTATGTGGTCAAGTGGTTAAACACACGCAAGGTACTCTATGTGGTCAAGTGGTTAAAGCACACACAATGTACTGTATGTGGTCACGTGGTTAAACACACACAATGTACTGTATGTGGTCAAGTGGTTAAAGCACACACAATGTATCCTATGTGGTCAAGTGGTTAAAGCACACACAATGTACTGTATGTGGTCAAGTGGTTAAAGCACACACAATGTACTGTATGTGGTCAAGTGGTTAAACACACACAATGTACTGTATGTGGTCAAGTGGTTAAACACACACAATGTACTGTATGTGGTCAAGTGGTTAAAGCACACACAATGTACTGTACGTGGTCAAGTGGTTAAAGCACACACAATGTACTGTATGTGGTCAAGTGGTTAATCACACACAATGTACTGTATGTGGTCAAGTGGTTAAAGCACACACAATGTACTGTATGTGGTCACGTGGTTAAACACACACAATGTACTGTATGTGGTCAAGTGGTTAAAGCACACACAATGTATCCTATGTGGTCAAGTGGTTAAAGCACACACAATGTACTGTATGTGGTCAAGTGGTTAAAGCACACACAATGTACTGTATGTGGTCAAGTGGTTAAAGCACACACAATGTACTGTATGTGGTCAAGTGGTTAAAGCACACACAATGTACTGTATGTGGTCAAGTGGTTAAAGCACACACAATGTACTGTATGTGGTCAAGTGGTTAAACACACACAATGTACTGTATGTGGTCAAGTGGTTAAACACACACAATGTACTGTATGTGGTCAAGTGGTTAAAGCACACACAATGTACTGTATGTGGTCAAGTGGTTAAACACACACAATGTACTGTATGTGGTCAAGTGGTTAAAGCACACACAATGTACTGTATGTGGTCAAGTGGTTAAAGCACACACAATGTACTGTATGTGGTCAAGTGGTTAAACACACACAATGTACTGTATGTGGTCAAGTGGTTAAAGCACACACAATGTACTGTATGTGGTCAAGTGGTTAAAGCACACACAATGTACTGTATGTGGTCAAGTGGTTAAAGCACACACAAGGTACTGTATGTGGTCAAGTGGTTAAACACACACAATGTACTGTATGTGGTCAAGTGGTTAAAGCACACACAATGTACTGTATGTGGTCAAGTGGTTAAAGCACACACAATGTACTGTATGTGGTCAAGTGGTTAAATCACACACAATGTACTGTATGTGGTCAAGTGGTTAAAGCACACACAATGTACTGTATGTGGTCAAGTGGTTAAACACACACAATGTACTGTATGTGGTCAAGTGGTTAAACACACACAATGTACTGTATGTGGTCAAGTGGTTAAACACACACAATGTACTGTATGTGGTCAAGTGGTTAAAGCACACACAATGTACTGTATGTGGTCAAGTGGTTAAAGACACGCAAGGTACTGTATGTGGTCAAGTAGTTAAAGCACACACAATGTACTGTATGTGGTCAAGTGGTTAAAGCACACACAATGTACTGTATGTGGTCAAGTGGTTAAAGCACACACAATGTACTGTATGCGGTCAAGTGGTTAAACACACGCAAGGTACTGTATGTGGTCAAGTGGTTAAAGCACACACAATGTACTGTATGTGGTCAAGTGGTTAAAGCACACACAATGTACTGTATGTGGTCAAGTGGTTAAACACACGCAAGGTACTCTATGTGGTCAAGTGGTTAAAGCACTCACAATGTACTGTATGTGGTCACGTGGTTAAACACACACAATGTACTGTATGTGGTCAAGTGGTTAAAGCACACACAATGTACTGTACGTGGTCAAGTGGTTAAAGCACACACAATGTACTCTATGTGGTCAAGTGGTTAATCACACACAATGTACTGTATGTGGGCAAGTGGTTAAAGCACACACAATGTACTGTATGTGGTCAAGTGGTTAAACACACACAATGTACTGTATGTGGTCAAGTGGTTAAAGCACACACAATGTACTGTATGTGGTCAAGTGGTTAAAGCACACACAATGTACTGTATGTGGTCAAGTGGTTAAAGCACACACAATGTACTGTATGTGGTCAAGTGGTTAAAACACACACAATGTACTGTATGTGGTCAAGTGGTTAAACACACACAATGTACTGTATGTGGTCAAGTGGTTAAACACACACAATGTACTGTATGTGGTCAAGTGGTTAAAGCACACACAATGTACTGTATGTGGTCAAGTGGTTAAAGCACACACAAGGTACTGTATGTGGTCAAGTGGTTAAAGCACACACAATGTACTGTATGTGGTCAAGTGGTTAAAGCACACACAATGTACTGTATGTGGTCAAGTGGTTAAAGCACACACAATGTACTGTATGTGGTCAAGTGGTTAAAGCACACACAATGTACTGTATGTGGTCAAGTGGTTAAAGCACACACAATGTACTGTATGTGGTCAAGTGGTTAAAGCACACACAATGTACTGTATGTGGTCAAGTGGTTAAACACACACAATGTACTGTATGTGGTCAAGTGGTTAAACACACACAATGTACTGTATGTGGTCAAGTGGTTAAAGCACACACAATGTACTGTACGTGGTCAAGTGGTTAAAGCACACACAATGTACTGTATGTGGTCAAGTGGTTAATCACACACAATGTACTGTATGTGGTCAAGTGGTTAAAGCACACACAATGTACTGTATGTGGTCACGTGGTTAAACACACACAATGTACTGTATGTGGTCAAGTGGTTAAAGCACACACAATGTATCCTATGTGGTCAAGTGGTTAAAGCACACACAATGTACTGTATGTGGTCAAGTGGTTAAAGCACACACAATGTACTGTATGTGGTCAAGTGGTTAAAGCACACACATTTCACTGTATGTGGTCAAGTGGTTAAAGCACACACAATGTACTGTATGTGGTCAAGTGGTTAAACACACACAATGTACTGTATGTGGTCAAGTGGTTAAACACACACAATGTACTGTATGTGGTCAAGTGGTTAAACACACACAATGTACTGTATGTGGTCAAGTGGTTAAAGCACACACAATGTACTGTATGAGCTCAAGTGGTTAAACACATACAATGTACTGTATGTGGTCAAGTGGTTAAAGCACACACAATGTACTGTATGTAGTCAAGTGGTTAAAGCACACACACTGTACTGTATGTGGTCAAGTGGTTAAACAAACACAATGTACTGTATGTGGTCAAGTGGTTAAAGCACACACAATGTACTGTATGTGGTCAAGTGGTTAAAGCACACACAATGTACTGTATGTGGTCAAGTGGTTAAAGCACACACACGGTACTGTATGTGGTCAAGTGGTTAAACACACACAATGTACTGTATGTGGTCAAGTGGTTAAAGCACACACAATGTACTGTATGTGGTCAAGTGGTTAAAGCACACACAATGTACTGTATGTGGTCAAGTGGTTAAATCACACACAATGTACTGTATGTGGTCAAGTGGTTAAAGCACACACAATGTACTGTATGTGGTCAAGTGGTTAAACACACACATTGTACTGTATGTGGTCAAGTGGTTAAACACACACAATGTACTGTATGTGGTCAAGTGGTTAAACACACACAATGTACTGTATGTGGTCAAGTGGTTAAAGCACACACAATGTACTGTATGTGGTCAAGTGGTTAAGGACACGCAAGGTACTGTATGTGGTCAAGTAGTTAAAGCACACACAATGTACTGTATGTGGTCAAGTGGTTAAAGCACACACAATGTACTGTATGTGGTCAAGTGGTTAAAGCACACACAATGTACTGTATGCGGTCAAGTGGTTAAACACACGCAAGGTACTGTATGTGGTCAAGTGGTTAAAGCACACACAATGTACTGTATGTGGTCAAGTGGTTAAAGCACACACAATGTACTGTATGTGGTCAAGTGGTTAAACACACGCAAGGTACTCTATGTGGTCAAGTGGTTAAAGCACTCACAATGTACTGTATGTGGTCACGTGGTTAAACACACACAATGTACTGTATGTGGTCAAGTGGTTAAAGCACACACAATGTACTGTACGTGGTCAAGTGGTTAAAGCACACACAATGTACTCTATGTGGTCAAGTGGTTAATCACACACAATGTACTGTATGTGGGCAAGTGGTTAAAGCACACACAATGTACTGTATGTGGTCACGTGGTTAAACACACACAATGTACTGTATGTGGTCAAGAGGTTAAAGCACACACAATGTACTGTATGTGGTCAAGTGGTTAATGCACACACAATGTACTGTATGTGGTGAAGTGGTTAAAGCACTCACAATGTACTGTATGTGGTCAAGTGGTTAAAACACACACAATGTACTGTATGTGGTCAAGTGGTTAAACACACACAATGTACTGTATGTGGTCAAGTGGTTAAACACACACAATGTACTGTATGTGGTCAAGTGGTTAAAGCACACACAATGTACTGTATGTGGTCAAGTGGTTAAACACACACAATGTACTGTATGTGGTCAAGTGGTTAAAGCACACACAATGTACTGTATTTGGTCAAGTGGTTAAAGCACACACAATGTACTGTATGTGGTCAAGTGGTTAAAGCACACACAATGTACTGTATGTGGTCAAGTGGTTAAAGCACACACAATGTACTGTATGTGGTCAAGTGGTTAAATCACACACAATGTACTGTATGTGGTCAAGTGGTTAAAGCACATACAATGTACTGTATGTGGTCAAGTGGTTAAACACACACAATGTACTGTATGTGGTCAAGTGGTTAAGCACACACAATGTACTGTATGTGGTCAAGTGGTTAAACACACACAATGTACTGTGTGTGGTCAAGTGGTTAAAGCACACACAATGTACTGTATGTGGTGAAGTGGTTAAACACACGCAAGCTACTGTATGTGGTCAAATAGTTAAAGTACACACAATGTACTGTATTTGGTCAAGTGGTTAAACACACACAATGTACTGTATGTGGTCAAGTGGTTAAAGCACACACAATGTACTGTATGTGGTCAAGTAGTTAAAGCACACACAAGGTACTGTATGTGGTCAAGTGGTTAAAACACACATAAGGTACTGTATGTGGTCAAGTTAACGCGCACGCATCCACGCAAGCACGCACGTACACACACACACACACGCATAATATACTGTAGTTGGTCAAGTGTTTAACATGTATGACGACAGCTGAACGTATTCCTCAAAATGTACTATACGGTCGCTCACCAGTTGAGGCTGGGCCCCGACGCGAACCACGGCTCACGTGCTTAGATATGATAGTTTCACGAAACCACGGCTCATGTGCTTAGCTATGAATGTTTCATGAAACCTCGGCTCGCGTGCTTAGCTATGATTGTTTCGTGAAAGCCCAGCTCACGTGCTTAGCTATGATTGTGTCGTGAAACCCCAGCTCACGTGCTTAGCTATGATTGTTTCGTGAAACTCCGGCTCACGTGCTTAGCTATGATTGTTTCGTGAAACCCCGGCTCACGTGCTTAGCTATGATTGTTTCGTGAAACCCCGGCTCACGTGCTTAGCTATGATTGTTTCGTTAAACCCCGGCTCACGTGCTTAGCTATGATTGCTTCGTGAAACCCCGGCTCACGTGCTTAGCTATGATTGCTTCGTGAAACCCCGGCTCACGTGCTTAGCTATGATTGCTTCGTGAAACCCCGGCTCACGTGCTTAGCTATGATTGCTTCGTGAAACCCCCATCTCATGTGCTTAGCTATGATTGCTTCGTGAAACCCCATCTCATGTGCTTAGCTATGATTGCTTCGTGAAACCCCATCTCATGTGCTTAGCTATGATTGCTTCGTGAAACCCCATCTCATGTACTTAGCTATGATTGCTTCGTGAAACCCCATCTCATGTGCTTAGCTATGATTGCTTCGTGAAACCCCAGCTCACGTGCTTAGCTATGATTGCTTCGTGAAACCCCATCTCATGTGCTTAGCTATGATTGCTTCGTGAAACCCCATCTCATGTGCTTAGCTATGATTGCTTCGTGAAACCCCATCTCATGTGCTTAGCTATGATTGCTTCGTGAAACCCCATCTCATGTGCTTAGCTATGATTGCTTCGTGAAACCCCATCTCATGTGCTTAGCTATGATTGCTTCGTGAAACCCCATCTCATGTGCTTAGCTATGATTGCTTCGTGAAACCCCATCTCATGTGCTTAGCTATGATTGCTTCGTGAAACCCCATCTCATGTGCTTAGCTATGATTGCTTCGTGAAACCCCATCTCATGTGCTTAGCTATGATTGCTTCGTGAAACCCCATCTCATGTGCTTAGCTATGATTGCTTCGTGAAACCCCATCTCATGTGCTTAGCTATGATTGCTTCGTGAAACCCCATCTCATGTGCTTAGCTATGATTGCTTCGTGAAACCCCATCTCATGTGCTTAGCTATGATTGCTTCGTGAAACGGGTCCTTGTTATTATAAATGTGTTATATGAACTTATATCTTATGATTGTAGCAACCGACTTTGTGAGGAGAAAGTTTGAAGTGGATGGCGCCCTTGTGGAACTACAGATATGGTAACGGTTTGTGTGTTGTTCATTTTACAAATGTCCATCCACCAAATGTTAATTGCGAATATAATCTATGACGAGTGCAACACTCGCTGCAAATAATGGTGCTGATGCCGCTATAGAAATCTGATCTAGCTTATTGTGATGGTAAATGATGCCCGGCCGGTGGCGGACAGATGGCGGACTCCGGGCTAAACCACCAACACTATGCAAGCCAGCGGTGTCGGCAAGTGAAGTCCATGGCTATAACAACTCGACCACGAACGCTCCTTGGTAGCAAGCCAGAGGTGAGGGGCAAGTGAAGTCTATGAGCGTTACCACTCGGCCACGGGCGGCGGTTTCTATTCTAGCGAATTAGTTCCGATATCCTTAATGGTCTGTCTTATTTTGAATGTTGACGTATTACTGTGCAGATGTTTTGTAAATGAACTATATATCTTGTTTTACCAGCCAGCGTTAATGCTTCTTCCGGTGTTCCCATCAAGGTTGAGATGCAATGTATTTGACATTTAAACTTTAAAACGATATTATATTGTCTGCAATATTGAATGCAAAACATTATATATAAATAAAAACTATAATTGGTTTAAATAAAGTCACGGTTAAATCAATCAAATTTTAAAGTGAGGCCCCAAAAGAGGGATGCCAGTACACATTCCAATTGTAAAGTGAGGCCACAATAGAAGGCTGACAGTACGCATTCCAATTGTAAAGTGAGGCCCCAATATATGGCTGACAGTACGCATTCCAATTGTAAAGTGAGGCCCAAATAGAGGGTTGACAGTACATATTCCATTTGTAAAGTGAGGCCCAAATAGAGGGCTGACAATACATATTCCAATTGTATAGTGAGGCCCCAATAGATGGCTGGCGGTACATATTCCAATTGTAAAGTGAGGCCACACTATAGAGTTGACAGTACATATTCCAATTGTAAAGTGAGGCCACAATAGAGGACCGACAGTGCGCATTCCAATTGTAAAATGAGGCCCCAATAGAGGGTTGATAGTACACATTCCAATTGTAAAGTAAAGCCCCAATAGAGGGCTGACAGTACACATTCCAATTGTATAGTGAGGCCCCAAAAGAGGGTTGACAGTACAAATTCCAATTGTAAAGTGAGGGCACAATAGATGATTGACAGTACATATTCCAATTGTAAAGTGAGGCCCCACTAGAGGGTTGATAGTACACGTTGCAATTGTAAAGTGAGGCACCAATATAGGGCTGACAGTACACATTGCAATTGTAAAGTGAGGCACCAATAGAGGGCTGACATTACACATTGCAATTGTAAAGTGAGGGCACAATAGAGGGTTGACAGTACATATTCCAATTGTATAGTGAGGCCCCAATAGAGGGTTGACAGTACACATTCCAATTGTAAAGTGAGGCCACAATAGAGGGCTGACAATACCCATTCCAATTGTAAAGAGAGGCCACAATAGAGGATTGACAGTACATATTCCAATTGTAAAGTGAGGCCACAATAGAGGGTTGACAGTACATATTCCAATTGTAAAGTGAGGCCCACAATTAAGGGCTGATAGTACACATTCCAATTGTAAAGTGAGGCCACAATAGAGGGCTGACAGTACACATTCCAACTGTAAAGTGAGGCCACAATAGAGGGCTGACAGTACACATTCCAATTGTAAAGTGAGGCCACAATAGAGGGTTGACAGTACATATTCCAAGTGTAAAGTGAGGCCACAATAGAGGGTTGACAGTACATATTCCAGTTGTAAAGTGAGGCCACAATAGAGGGCTGACAGTACATATTCCAATTGTAAAGTGAGGCCACAATAGAGGGTTGACAGTACATATTCCAATTGTAAAGTGAGGCCACACTAGCGGGTTGACAGTACATATTCCAATTGTAAAGTGAGGCCCCAATAGAGGGCTGACAGTACGCATTCCAATTGTAAAGTGAGGGCACAATAGATGGTTAACAGTACATATTCCAATTGTAAAGTGAGGCCCCAATAGAGGGCTGACAATACATATTCCAATTGTAAAGTGAGGGCACAATAGATGGTTAACAGTACATATTCCAATTGTAAAGTGAGGGCTCAATAGAGGGCTGACAATACATATTCCAATTGTAAAGTGAGGCCACAATAGAGGGCTGACAATACATATTCCAATTGTAAAGTGAGGCAACAATAGAGGGCTGACAATACACATTCCAAGTGTAAAGAGAGGCCACAATAGAGGGTTGACAGTACACATTCCAATTGTAAAGTGAGGCCACAATAGAGGGTTGACAGTACACATTCCAATTGTAAAGTGAGGCCACAATAGAGGGCTGACAGTACACATTCCAATTATAAAGTGAGGCCACAATAGAGGGCTGACAGTACGCATTCCAATTGTAAAGTGAGGCCCCAATAGAGGACTGACAGTACGCATTCCAATTGTAAAGTGAGGCCACAATAGAGGGCTGACAGTACGCATTCCAATTGTAAAGTGAGGCCCCAATAGAGGACTGACAGTACGCATTCCAATTGTAAAGTGATGCCCCAATAGAGGGCTGACAGTACATATTCCAATTGTAAAGTGAGGCCACAATAGAGGGTTGACAGTACGCGTTCCAATTGTAAAGTGAGGGCACAATAGAGGGCTGACAGTACATATTCCAATTGTAAAGTGAGGGCACAATAGAGGGTTGACAGTACGCATTCCAATTGTAAAATGAGGCCCCAATAGAGGGATGACAGTACATATTCTAATTAACCATTTACCCATTACACAAACAGAACCAGCGCTGTATATATAGGTGGGAGTGGGTTAATATGTCCCAATAGAGGGTTGAACATATATGGTCCAAGTCACCATCATTTTAAAAGAACCGTTGAAAACACGTCGCCCATTGGTCATGTGTGTATGCATGCTTCATATACTACACTCTCTCCATTCTGCCACGATAGTATTTCTATCAACAGTCGGACATTCAAACCCCTGCATTTGTTTGGAATGTCTGATTTATATACTATGTGTGTTTTACGATTATTTATCGTCGCTACCGGTTGCCCATATAGCGACGCCTCCTGAAGAGTTTTGGAGGATAGTGCAATGGTACCTATATAGTCTCATCTGGTTCTCTTACGTGCATGGTGTAAAGCAACTACACGAGACCTCGGTTTAAAGTTCCATCTGAAAGATTGTTAATTGTATTAGGGTCAGACGGGGGATCGAACATGCGATCACTGGATTACCAGTCCAACGTGTTCACCACTGGACTACAGATCCGTCTGTAAAATCCTGATTTATGTACACATGCATTATATTTTTATATATGACGTTATTTACTGTCCGTGTGTTTAGGGATACAGCAGGCGAGGACAGATTCCACTCAGTCAACAAATGGCAGTATCGTGGAGTTAAGGGCGTCATTATAGTATATGACGTCACAGACAAATCAACGTTCACGCACCTGTCTTACTGGATGCGCAGCGTAAACGACGTACGTCACTAATTACAATAATTGCAGGGGTTTTGGATACATATATGTACACATGTGGTTAGGGGGTGTAGATAAATATATGTACACATGTGGTTAGGGGGGTTGGCTAAATATATGTACACATGTGGTTAGGGGGTGTAGATAAATATATGTACACATGTTGTTAGGGGTTTGGATAAATATATGTACACATGTGGTTAGGGGGTGTAGATAAATATATGTACACATGTTGTTAGGGGTTTGGATAAATATATGTACACATGTTGTTAGGGGTTTGGATAAATATATGTACACATGTGGTTAGGGGGTGTAGATAAATATATGTACACATGTGGTTAGGGGATGTAGATAAATATATGTACACATGTGGTTAGGGGGTGTGATAATATATGTACACATGTGGTTAGGGGATGTAGATAAATATATGTACACATGTGGTTAGGGGGTGTAGATAAATATATGTACACATGTGGTTAGGGGGTGTAGATAATATATGTACACATGTGGTTAGGGGGTGTAGATACATATATGTACACATGTGGTTAGGGGGTTTGGGTAAAATATGTACACATGTGGTTAGGGGTTTTGGATAATTATATGTAACATGTGGTAGGGGGTGTAGATAATATATGTACACATGTGGTTAGGGGGTTTGGGATAAAATATATGTCACATGTGGTAGGGGGTGTAGATAATATATGTACACATGTGGTTAGGGGGTGGAACATATATGTACACATGTGGTTAGGGGGTTTGGATAATATATGTACACATGTGGTAGGGGGGTGTAGATAAATATATGTACACATGTGGTTAGGGGGTTTGGATACATTATATGTACACATGTGGTTAGGGGGTTGGATACATTATATGTACACATGTGGTTAGGAGGTTTGGATAAAATATATGTACATGTGGTTAGGGGGTTTGGATAAATATGTGTACACATGTGGTTAGGGGTTTGGATAAAATATATGTACACATGTGGTTAGGGGGTGTAGATAAATATATGTACACATGTGGTTAGGGGGTTTGGATAAATATATGTACACATGTGGTTAGGGGGTGTAGATAAATATATGTACACATGTGGTTAGGGGTTTGGATAAATATATGTGCACATGTGGTTAGGGGGTGTAGATAAATATATGTACACATGTGGTTAGGGGTTGTAGATAAATATATGTACACATGTGGTTAGGTGTTTTGGATAAATATATGTACACATGTGGTTAGGGGGTGTAGATAAATATGTACACTGTGGTTAGGGTTTTGGATAAATATATGTACACAGTGGTTAGGGGTTTTGGATAAATATATGTACACATGTGGTTAGGGGTTTTGGATAGATATATGTACACATGTGGTTAGGGGGTTTGGATAAATATGTGTACACATGTGGTTAGGGGGTTTGGATAAATATATGTGCACATGTGGTTAGGGGTTTTGGATAAATATATGTACACATGTGGTCAGGGGGTTGGATAAATATATGTACACATGTGGCTAGGGGGTTGGATAAATATATGTACACATGTGGTTAGGGGGTGTAGATAAATATATGTACACATGTGGTTAGGGGGTGTAGATAAATATATGTACACATGTGGTTAGGGAGTTGGCATCTCTCCGAGTGCTATTCTCTAGTTTTAGTATGTGTTCCTTTAATTTTATGTCATTATTTACCCAAATCTTAATGTCTATGATGCAACAGGAGATGGCACAAACGCATAACAAATACGAGGCTGTTCCAATTGTGTTGCTAGGTAATAAATGTGACCTTGGCACTGAAAAGATGGTGAAAACTAAGGAAGGTCTCAAGGTATCAAGTACTGTTTAATACCATTTTATTTGCTATGTTACATATATACTAGATGACTTGGAAAACGCACACTTCGGATAATTGTGTTTCTACATAAAAAACAATAACTATACTAGAGGATATATATATATAGGTTTTTTTCGGGGTTTGTTGTCGCACCAACAGATTATGTGTTATTTACGTTATTTATCGTCGCTAGCGGGTTGCCCATATCAGTGACACCTCATGAAAAGATTAGTCATGTTGGAGAATAGTGCAATGATACAGACAGATAACCATTCCAGAATTTCCTCTGGTTCTTTTACGTGCAGTGTAAAGCACCGACACGAGACCTCGGTTTAAAATCCCATGTGAAAGACTGTTAATTTTTATTAGGTTCAGACGGGGGATCGAACCTGCGATCCCTGGAAAATCAGTCCAACGTGTTAACCACTGGACGACATATCCAACAGATTATGCCATGCATAATATTACATAGTGAGAAGCGAGCGCGCTAACCACTGCGCTAATCGGACATGTCCAAGCTGTTGGTGCCAGTATAAACCCCAAACTCATAGAATGGTAAGATTCTGATAAACACACACATGTACTGTATAATAGCCAAACATATCGGCGCTCCCAGAACTATTTAAAAGATAACACAATACTCATAACTTCTAAGTCGCCCAAATGTATGTACGCGGTCACGGGTGGCGACTTAAAATAAACATAACATTCAGTCATAACTTCTTAAAGCATTTCACGACATATTCAACAATGAAAATGATTTCTAATGCTTGCTACAGCAAATTTAATACGTATGTACTTCAACTTGGCATTTTTTTTATTCCATTCAGTGTATGCTTTATATGGAATAACATTGTGTTACAGTTAGCTGAGAAAGAGCTGGCATTTGAATTCTATGAGACAAGTGCAAAGACGGGTACAAATGTGTTCGATGCATTCCGGAAGTTGGCGTATCACGTGACTGATATATGTGACCCGGATGTTGTAAGTATTACGTACATTCGCCACTGGCTGACTCTACTATTACCGAAAAGCACCGATTTAGATCAGTGGGCGAATAGTATAATACTATCCGTACCCACATCCACTAGACACAATCACGTGTATGGCCTATGTAGTGTGTAAGACGTATATATACAAATGACTTAACGGGCAGTAATCCAGTGTTGGCCTGCGAATCCAGGCACCACAGGTTCTGTCCCCCCGTCATCATCTTTAGTAATCGCATTACTCTGTCTAGAGTATACTCACGATAGAGTCTGACCCTAATACTATTAACAGTCTTTCAGATGGGACTTTCAACCGAAGTCTTGTGTCGATGCTTTACACCGTGCATGTAAAAGAACTAGTGGATACTGGAATGGGTCTCTGTGTGTATCATTGCACTATTTTCCGAAAATCTAAAATGGCGTCGCTCATATGGGCAACCGGTAGCGATGATACATAACCGTAAAGCTCACACATTGTATCTAATATGTGGAGCTGAAGCATATTAATGTAGTGTATTAGGTATACGTCGCTTTGTCATTAGGGACTCTAGGACCGCTCCTGGTGCGTCTAAATACTACTATTGTAATTTAAATTCATTATTATACTGTAAGAAACACTGTTTGTTTGCTTAACCCTTTCAACCCCACAGGCCTCTAAATAGGCTTATGAAAAGTGTAGATCCAGATGAGCAGGCTCGTGACGAGCCGTCTCATCAGGATCTGCACTTTTTTGCCAGTAATAATTATTACTATTTTTAGATAAAATTACCCATTTTGATAAATGAACTGGTCCAAAGGTAATTTTCTTATTAATTTATTGGTCTGAAAATATCACGCACCAGTCCATGTCAGTTACTTGGGGTTGAATGGGTTAAACAATACTGTATCATATACCATACTTACCTATCCAGGTAAATAATATATAGTATATCATACATAATTCATGCCAATATGTTACAGACGAATCTGTAGTCCAGTGGTAACAAGCTGGACTGGTAATACAGGGATCGCAGGTTCGATTCCCCGTCTGACCCTAATAAAATTAACAGTCTTTCAGATGCGTTAAACCGAGGTCTCGTGTCGGTGCTTTACACCGTGCACGTAAAACAACCAGAGGAGATTCTGGAATGGGTCTCTGTCTGTATCATGCACTATCCTCCAAAATCTAAAATAACTAATCTCTTCAGGAGGTGTCGCTCATATGGGCAACCGGTAGAGACGATAAATAAACATAAAACACACACATGCGCAATATGTTTGTACATTTGATTTGTTTATTATATGGTTTTGGTGGTTTCTGTCGCACCAACAACTTATGTTCAGCATAATTAAATTGGTGCAGGTAGACCCCAGGTGCAATTACGAACAGTATTACAGGCACGGACTGGCACCGGATAGAAACACCGACAGTCCGTAAGTGAGCTGGACAGCGTCCTCACATGCATAGAACACCCCCAGTGTGGCCCTGATTCAAACCTACACCGATGAAGGGCAAGTGATTTGAATCCAACGACCATTACCACTAAGCTATGAAGCCATCGCCTACCGTTTTTATTTTATTGTACTTATTATAGAATGCTATAAAATAGATTTGAACTAACTATCGTTATTTCCATTCCGTTAATGATACTGCTGCATGTGGTACATATCTTAATGTATATACATGACTTACACAGTGTATAGATATGACTTACACAATGTATAGGTATGACTTACACAATGTATATACATGACTTACACAGTGTATAGATATGACTTACACAATGTATAGGTATGACGTACACAATGTATAGGTATGACTTACACAATGTATAGATATGACGTACACAATGTATAGGTATGACTTACACAATGTATAGGTATGACTTACACACTGTATAGGTATGACTTACACAATGTATAGATATGACTTACACAATGTATAGGTATGACTTACACAATGTATAGGTATGACTTACACAATGTATATACATGACTTACACAGTGTATAGATATGACTTACACAATGTATAGGTATGACTTACACAATGTATATACATGACTTACATGGTGTATAGATGTGACTTACACAATGTATAGGTATGACGTACACAATGTATATACATGACTTACACAGTGTATAGATATGACTTACACAATGTATAGGTATGGCGTACACAATGTATATGCATGACTTACACAGTGTATAGATATGACTTACACAATGTATATACATGACTTACACAGTGTATAGATATGACTTACACAATGTATATACATGACTTACACAGTGTATAGATATGACTTACACAATGTATATACATGACTTACACAGTGTATAGATATGACTTACACAATGTATAGGTATGACTTACACAATGTATAGATATGACTTACACTATGTATAGGTATGACTTACACAATGTATAGATATGACTTACACAATGTATAGGTATGACTTACACAATGTATAGGTATGACTTACACAATGTATAGGTATGACATACACAATGTATAGGTATGACTTACACAATGTATAGGTATGACTTACACAATGTATAGGTATGACTTACACACTGTATAGGTATGACTTACACAATGTATAGGTATGACTTACACAATGTATAGATATGACTTACACAATGTATAGGTATGACTTACACAATGTATAGGTATGACTTACACAATGTATAGATATGACGTACACACAATGTATATATATGACTTACACAATGTATATATATGACTTACACAATGTATAGATATGACTTACACAATGTATAGATATGACTTACACAATGTATAGGTATGACTTACACAATGTATAGATATGACGTACACACAATGTATATATATGACTTACACAATGTATATATATGACTTACACAATGTATATATATGACATACACAATGTATAGATATGACTTACACAATGTATAGGTATGACTTACACAATGTATAGATATGACTTACACTATGTATAGATATGACTTACACACTGTATAGGTATGAATTACACAATGTATAGGTATGACTTACACACTGTATAGGTATGACTTACACAATGTATAGGTATGACTTACACAATGTATAGATATGACTTGCACAATGTATAGGTATGACTTACACAATGTATAGATAAGACTTACACAATGTATAGGTATGACTTACACAATGTATATATATGACTTACACAATGTATAGATATGACTTACACAATGTATATATAGGTATGACTTACACAATGTATAGATATGACTTACACAATGTATAGATATGACTTACACAATGCATAGGTATGACTTAAAAAATGTATAGGTATGACTTACACAATGTATAGATATGACTTACACAATGTATAGATATGACTTACACAATGTATAGATATGACTTACACAATGTATATATAGGTATGACTTACACAATGTATAGATATGACTTACAAAATGTATAGGTATGACTTACACAATATATAGATATGACTTACACAATGTATATATATGACTTATACAATGCATAGATATGACGTACACAATGTATATATAGATATGACTTACACAATGCATAGATATGACTTACACAATGTATAGGTATGACTTACACAATGCATAGATATGACTTACATAATGTATATATAGATATGACTTACACAATGTATAGATATGACTTACACAATGTATAGGTATGACTTACACAATGTATATATAGATATGACTTATAAAATGTATAGATATGACTTACACAATGCATAGGTATGACTTACACAATGTATGACGTACACAATGTATAGGTATGACTTACACAATGTATAGGTATGACTTACACAATGTATATACATGACTTACACAATGTATATACATGACTTACACAATGTATAGGTATGACTTACCCAATGTATATACATGACTTACACAATGTATATGTATGACTTACACAATGTATAGATATGAATTACACAATGTATAGATATGACTTACACAATGTATATATAGGTATGACTTACACAATGTATAGATATGACTTACACAATGTATAGATATGACTTACACAATGCATAGGTATGACTTACACAATGTATACGTATGACTTACACAATGTATAGGTATGACTTACACAATGTATAGGTATGACTTACACAATGTATATACATGACTTACACAATGTATAGGTATGACGTACACAATGTATATATATGACTTACACAATGTATGGATATGACTTACACAATGTATATACATGACTTACACAATGTATAGGTATGACGTACACAATGTATAGGTATGACTTACACAATGTATAGATATGACTTACACAATGTATATATAGATATGACTTACACAATGTATAGATATGACTTACACAATGTATAGGTATGACTTACACAATGTATATACATGACTTACACAATGCATAGATATGACTTACACAATGTATATATAGATATGACTTACACAATGTATAGATATGACTTACACAATGTATATATAGACATGACTTATACAATGTATAGATATGACGTACACAATGTATAGGTATGACTTACACAATGTATAGATATGACTTACACAATGTATAGGTATGACTTACACAATGTATAGATATGACTTACACAATGTATAGGTATGACTTACACAATGTATATGTATGACTTACACAATGTATAGATATGACTTACACAATGTATAGGTATGACTTACACAATGTATAGGTATGACTTACACAATGTATAGATATGACTTACACAATGTATAGGTATGACGTACACAATACTTACACAATGCATAGATATGACTTACACAATGTATAGGTATGACTTACACAATGTATAGATATGACTTACATAATGTATATATAGATATGACTTACACAATGTATAGATATGACTTACACAATGTATATATAGATATGACTTACACAATGTATAGATATGACTTACACAATGTATAGATATGACTTATACAATGTATAGGTATGACTTACACAATGTTTATATAGATATGACTTACACAATGCATAGATATGACTTACATAATGTATAGATATGACTTACACAATGTATATATAGATATGACTTACACAATGTATAGATATGACTTACACAATACATAGATATGACTTACACAATGTACAGATATGACTTACACAATGTATATATAGATATGACATACACAATGTATAGATATGACTTATACAATGTATAGGTATGACTTACATAATGTATATATAGATATGACTTACACAATGCATAGATATGACTTACACAATGTATAGATATGACTTACACAATGTATATATAGATATGACTTACACAATGTATAGATATGACTTACACAATGCATAGGTATGACTTACACAATGTATAGATATGACTTACACAATGTATATATAGATATGACTTACACAATGTATAGATATGACTTACACAATGCATAGGTATGACTTACACAATGTATAGATATGACTTACACAATGTATATATAGATATGACTTACACAATGTATAGATATGACTTATACAATGTATAGGTATGACTGACACAATGTATATATAGACATGACTTATACAATGTATATATATGACGTACACAATGTATAGGTATGACTTACACAATGTATAGATATGACTTACACAATGTATATATAGATATGACTTATACAATGTATAGATATGACTTACACAATGTATAGATATGACTTATACAATGTATAGGTATGACTTACACAATGTATATATAGATATGACTTACACAATGTATAGGTATGACTTACACAATGTATAGATATGACTTACACAATGCATAGGTATGACTTACACAATGTATATATAGATATGACTTACACAGTG
>JABXNX010003881.1:0-20708 GCA_014843695.1 Archivesica marissinica
TACTGTACACAACGACACATGTACTGTACACAACAACACAACTACACATGTACTGTACACAACTACACATCTACTGTGCACAGTACATGTGCACAACTACACATGTACTGTGCACAACTACACATGTCCTTTGCACAACTACACGTGTACTGTACACAACTACACATGTAATGTACACAACTACACATGTACTGTGCACAACTACACATTTACTGTACACAACTACACATGTACTGTACACAACGACACATTTACTCTACACAACTACACAACTACACATGTACTGTACACACTTACACCTGTACTGTGCACAAATACACATGTACTGTGCACAACTACACATGTACTGTGCACAACTACACATGTACTGTGCACAATTACACATGCACTGTACACAACTACACATGTACTGTACACAACTACACATGTACTATACACAACTACACATGTACTGTACACAACTACACATGCACTATACACAACTACACGTGTACTGTACACAACTACACATGTACTGTACACACCTACACATGTACTGTACACAACTACACATGCATTGTGCACAACTACACATGCACTGTGCACAACTACACATGTACTGTACACAACTACACATGCACTGTACACAACTACACATGTACTGTACACAACTACACACGCACTGTGCACAACTACACACGCACTGTGCACAACTACACATGTACTGTACACAACTACACATGTACTGTACACAACTACCCGTGTACTGTACACAACTACACATGCACTGTGCACAACTACACATGTACTGTACACAACTACACATGTACTGTACACAACTACACATGTACTGTACACAACTACACACGTACTGTGCACAACTACACATGTACTGTACACAACTACACATGTACTGTACACAACTACACATGTACTGTACACAACTACACATGTACTGTACACAACTACACATGCACTGTGCACAACTACACATGTACTGTACACAACTACACATGTACTGTACACAACTACACATGTACTGTACACAACTACACATGCATTGTACACAACTACACATGTACTGTACACAACTACACAACTACACATGTACTGTACACAACTACACATGTACTGTGCACAACTACACATGTACTGTACACAACTACACAACTACACATGTACTGTGCACAACTACACATGTAATGTACACAACAACACAACTACACATGTACTGTGCACAACAACACAACTACACATGTACTGTGCACAACTACACATGCACTGTACACAACTACACATGCACTGTGCACAACTACACATGTATTGTGCACAACTACACACGCAATGTGCACAACTACACATGTACTGTACACAACTACACATGTATTGTGCACAACTACACACGCACTGTGCACAACTACACACGCAATGTGCACAACTACACACGTACAGTGCACAACTACACACGCAATGTGCACAACTACACATGTACTGTGCACAACTACACATGCACTGTGCACAACTACACATGCATTGTACACAACTAAACATGTACTGTGCACAACTACAAATGTAATGTACACACCTACACATGTACTGTGCACACCTACACATGTACTGTACACAACTACACATGTACTGTGCACAACTACACATTGTACTGTGCACAACTTCACATGTACTGTACACACCTACACATGTACTGTGCACACCTACACATGTACTGTACACAACTACACATGTACTGTGCACAACTACACATTGTACTGTACACAACTACACACGCACTGTACACAACTACACATGCATTGTACACAACTACACATGTACTGTACAAAACTACACATGTACTGTACACAACTACACATGTACTGTACACAACTACACATGTACTGTGCACAACTACACATGCATTGTACACAACCACACATGCACTGTGCACAACTACACATGTACTGTACACAACTACACATGTACTGTACACAACTACACATGTACTGTACACAACTACACATGCATTGTACACAACCACACATGTACTGTACACAACTACACATGCACTGTACACAATTACATATGCACTGTACACAACGACACATATACTGTGCACAACTACACATGTACTGTACACAACGACACATGTACTGTACACAACTACACATGCACTGTGCACAACTACACATGTACTGTACACAACTACACATGTACTGTACACAACGACACATGTACTGTACACAACTACACAAATACACATGTAATGTGCACAACTACACATCTACTGTGCACAAATACACATGCACTGTACACAAGTACACATGTACTGTACACAACTACACATGTACTGTACACAACGACACATGTACTGTACACAACTACACATGTACTGTACACAACTACACAACTACACATGTACTGTGCATAACTACACATGTACTGTGCACAACTACACATGCACTGTACACATCTACACATGCACTGTACACAACTACACATGCACTGTACACAACGACACATGTACTTTACACAACTACCCGTGTACTGTATACAACTACACATGTACTGTACACAACTACACATGTACTGTACACAACTACACATGCACTGTACACAACTACACGTGTACTGTACACAACTACACATGTACTGTACACACATACACATGTACTGTACACAACTACACATGCATTGTACACAACTACACATGCACTGTGCACAATTACACATGTACTGTACACAACTACACATGCACTGTACACAACTACACATGTACTGTACACAACTACACACGCACTGTGCACAACTACACACGCACTGTGCACAACTACACATGTATTGTACACAACTACACATGTACTGTGCACAGCAACACATGTACTGTACACACCTACACATGTACTGTGGACAACTACACATGCAATGTGCACAACTACACATGTATTGTGTACAACTACACACACACTGTGCACAACTACACATGTACTGTACACAACTACACATGCACTGTACACAACTACACATGTACTGTACACAACTACACATGTACTGTACACAACTACACATGTACTGTACACAACTACACATGTACTGTACACAACTACACATGCACTGTGCACAACTACACATATACTCTACACAACTACACATATACTGTACACAACTACACATGTACTGTACACACATACACATGTACTGTACACAACTACACATGTACTGTGCACAACTACACATGTACTGTGCACAACTACACATGTACTGTACACACCTACACATGTACTGTGCACACCTACACATGTACTGTACACAACTACACATGTACTGTGCACAACTACACATGTACTGTACACAACTACACACGCACTGTACACAACTACACATGCATTGTACACAACTACACATGTACTGTACACAACTACACATGTACTGTACACAACTACACATGTACTGTGCACAACTACACATGCATTGTACACAACCACACATGCACTGTGCACAACTACACATGTACTGTACACAACTACACATGTACTGTACACAACTACACATGTACTGTACACAACTACACATGCATTGTACACAACTACACATGTACTGTACACAATTACATATGCACTGTACACAACGACACATATACTGTGCACAACTACACATGTACTGTACACAACGACACATGTACTGTGCACAACTACACATGCACTGTGCACAACTACACATGTACTGTACACAACTACACATGTACTGTACACAACGACACATGTACTGTACACAACTACACAAATACACATGTAATGTGCACAACTACACATCTACTGTGCACAAATACACATGCACTGTACACAACTACACATGTACTGTACACAACTACACATGTACTGTACACAACTACACATGTACTGTACACAACTACACATGTACTGTACACAACTACACAACTACACATGTACTGTGCATAACTACACATGTACTGTGCACAACTACACATGCACTGTACACATCTACACATGCACTGTACACAACTACACATGTACTGTACACAACTACACATGTACTGTACACAACTACACATGCACTGTACACAACTACACATGTACTGTACACAACTACACATGTACTGTGCACAACTACACATGCACTGTACACAACTACACATGTACTGTACACAACTACACATGTACTGTGCACAACAACACATGTACTGTACACACCTACACATGTACTGTACACAACTACACATGCAATGTACACAACTACACATGCAACTACACACACTGTGCACAACTACACATGTACTGTACACAACTACACATGCACTGTACACAACTACACATATACTGTACACAACTACACATATACTGTACACAACTACACATGTACTGTACACAACTACACATGTACTGTACACAACTACACATGCACTGTGCACAACTACACATATACTCTACACAACTACACATATACTGTACACAACTACACATGTACTGTACACAACTACACATGTACTGTACACAACTACACATGCACTGTGCACAACTACACATGTACTGTACACAACTACACATGTTCTGTACACAACAACACATGTACTGTACACAACTACACATGCATTGTACACAACCACACATGTACTGTACACAACTACACATGTACTTTACACAACTACACAAGCACTGTACACAACTACACATGTACTGTACACAACGACACATGTATAGTGTACAACTACACATGTACTGTACACAACTACACATGTACTGTACACAACTACACATGTACTGTGCACAACTACACATGTACTGTACACAACTACACACTGTACTGTGCACAACTACACATGTAATGTACACAACTACACAACTACACATGTACTGTGCACAACAACACAACTACACATGTACTGTGCACAACAACATATGTACTATACACAACTACACATGCACTGTACACAACTACACATGTACTGTGCACAACTACACATGCACTGTACACAACTACACATGCACTGTGCACAACTACACATGTATTGTGCACAACTACACATGCAATGTGCACAACTACACATGTACTGTGCACAACTACACATGCACTGTGCACAACTACACATGCATTGTACACAACTACACATGTACTGTGCACAACTACAAATGTACTGTACACACCTACACATGTACTGTGCACACCTACACATGTACTGTACACAACTACACATGTACTGTGCACAACTACACATTGTACTGTACACAACTACACACGCACTGTACACAACTACACATGCATTGTACACAACTACACATGTACTGTACACAACTACACATGTACTGTACACAACTACACATGTACTGTGCACAACTACACATGCATTGTACACAACTACACATGCACTGTGCACAACTACACATGTACTGTACACAACTACACATGTATTGTACACAACTACACATGTACTGTACACAACTACACATGCATTGTACACAACCACACATGTACTGTACACAACTACACATGCACTGTACACAACTACACATGCAATGTACACAACGACACATATACTGTGCACAACTACACATGTACTGTACACAACGACACATGTACTGTGCACAACTACACATGCACTGTGCACAACTACACATGTACTGTACACAACGACACATGTACTGTACACAACTACACAACTACACATGTACTGTGCACAACGACACATGTACTGTGCACAACTACACATGCACTGTACACAACTACACATGTACTGTACACAACTACACATGCACTGTACACAACTACACATGTACTTTACACAACTACCCGTGTACTGTACACAACTACACATGTACTGTACACAACTACACATGTACTGTACACAACTACACATGCACTGTACACAACTACACATGTACTGTACACAACTACACATGTACTGTGCACAACTACACATGTACTGTACACAACTACACATGTACTGTGCACATCTACACATGTACTGTGCACAACGACACATGCACTGTACACAACTACACATGTACTTTACACAACTACCCGTGTACTGTACACAACTACACATGTACTGTGCACCACTACACATGCACTGTACACAACTACACATGTACTCTACACAACTACACATGCACTGTACACAACTACACATGTACTGTACACAACTACACAACTACACATGTTTGTGCACAACTACACATTGTACACAACTACACAACTACACATGCACTGTACACAACTACACATGTACTTTACACAACTACCCGTGTACTGTACACAACTACACATGTACTGTGCACAACTACACATGCACTGTACACAACTACACATGTACTGTACACAACTACACATGTACTATACACAGCTACACATGTATTGTGCACAACTACACATGTACTGTACACAACTACACATGCACTGTACACAACTACACATGTACTGTACAAAACTACACATGTACTGTACACAACGACACATGTACTGTACACAACAACACAACTACACATGTACTGTACACAACTACACATCTACTGTGCACAGTACATGTGCACAACTACACATGTAATGTACACAACTACACATGTACTGTGCACAACTACACATTTACTGTACACAACTACACATGTACTGTACACAACGACACATTTACTGTACACAACTACACAACTACACATGTACTGTACACACTTACACCTGTACTGTGCACAAATACACATGTACTGTGCACAACTACACATGTACTGTGCACAACTACACATGTACTGTGCACAACTACACATGCACTGTACACAACTACACATGTACTGTACACAACTACACATGTACTATACACAACTACACATGTACTGTACACAACTACACATGCACTATACACAACTACACGTGTACTGTACACAACTACACATGTACTGTACACACCTACACATGTACTGTACACAACTACACATGCATTGTACACAACTACACATGCACTGTGCACAACTACACATGTACTGTACACAACTACACATGCACTGTACACAACTACACATGTACTGTACACAACTACACACGCACTGTGCACAACTACACACGCACTGTGCACAACTACACATGTACTGTACACAACTACACATGTACTTTACACAACTACCCGTGTACTGTACACAACTACACATGTACTGTACACAACTACACATGTACTGTACACAAGTACACATGCACTGTACATAACTACACATGCATTGTACACAACTACACATGCACTGTGCACAACTACACATGTACTGTACACAACTACACATGCACTGTACACAACTACACATGTACTGTACACAACTACACACGTACTGTGCACAACTACACATATACTGTACACAACTACACATATACTGTACACAATTACACATGTACTGTACACAACTACACATGTACTGTACACAACTACACATGCACTGTGCACAACTACACATGTACTGTACACAACTACACATGTTCTGTACACAACTACACATGTACTGTACACAACTACACATGCATTGTACACAACTACACATGTACTGTACACTACTACACAACTACACATGTACTGTACACAACTACACAACTACACATGTACTGTGCACAACTACACATGTACTGTACACAACTACACAACTACACATGTACTGTGCACAACTACACATGTAATGTACACAACAACACAACTACACATGTACTGTGCACAACAACACAACTACACATGTACTGTGCACAACTACATATGTACTGTACACAACTACACATGCACTGTACACAACTACACATGTACTGTGCACAACTACACATGCACTGTACACAACTACACATGCACTGTGCACAACTACACATGTATTGTGCACAACTACACACGCAATGTGCACAACTACACATGTACTGTACACAACTACACATGTATTGTGCACAACTACACACGCACTGTGCACAACTACACACGCAATGTGCACAACTACACACGTACAGTGCACAACTACACACGCAATGTGCACAACTACACATGTACTGTGCACAACTACACATGCACTGTGCACAACTACACATGCATTGTACACAACTAAACATGTACTGTGCACAACTACAAATGTAATGTACACACCTACACATGTACTGTGCACACCTACACATGTACTGTACACAACTACACATGTACTGTGCACAACTACACATTGTACTGTGCACAACTTCACATGTACTGTACACACCTACACATGTACTGTGCACACCTACACATGTACTGTACACAACTACACATGTACTGTGCACAACTACACATTGTACTGTACACAACTACACACGCACTGTACACAACTACACATGCATTGTACACAACTACACATGTACTGTACAAAACTACACATGTACTGTACACAACTACACATGTACTGTACACAACTACACATGTACTGTGCACAACTACACATGCATTGTACACAACCACACATGCACTGTGCACAACTACACATGTACTGTACACAACTACACATGTACTGTACACAACTACACATGTACTGTACACAACTACACATGCATTGTACACAACCACACATGTACTGTACACAACTACACATGCACTGTACACAATTACATATGCACTGTACACAACGACACATATACTGTGCACAACTACACATGTACTGTACACAACGACACATGTACTGTGCACAACTACACATGCACTGTGCACAACTACACATGTACTGTACACAACTACACATGTACTGTACACAACGACACATGTACTGTACACAACTACACAAATACACATGTAATGTGCACAACTACACATCTACTGTGCACAAATACACATGCACTGTACACAACTACACATGTACTGTACACAACTACACATGCACTGTACACAACTACACATGTACTTTACACAACTACCCGTGTACTGTACACACTACACATGTACTGTACACAACTACACATGTACTGTACACAACTACACATGTACTGTACACAACTACACATGCACTGTGCACAACTACACATGTACTGTACACAACTACACATGTACTGTACACAACTACACATGTACTGTACACAACTACACATGCATTGTACACAACTACACATGTACTGTACACAACTACACATGTACTGTACACAACTACACATGTACTGTACACAACTACACATGTACTGTACACAACTACACATGTACTGTACACAATGACACATGTATTGTACACAACTACACATGTACTGTACACAACTACACATGTACTGTACACAACTACACATGTACTGTGCACAACTACACATGTACTGTACACAACTACACATGTACTGTGCACAACTACACATGTAATGTACACAACTACACACTACACATGTACTGTGCACAACCACAACTACACATGTACTGTGCACAACTACATATGTACTGTACACAACTACACATGCACTGTACACAACTACACATGTACTGTGCACAACTACACATGCACTGTACACAACTACACATGTACTGTACACAACTACACATGTACTGTACACAACTACACATGTACTGTGCACAACTACACATGTACTGTACACAACTACACATGCACTGTGCACAACTACACATTATTACACAACTACACATGTACTGTACACAACTACACATGTACTGTACACACCTACACATGTACTGTACACAACTACACATGTACTGTACACAACTACACATGTACTGTGCACAACTACACATGTACTGTACACAACTACACATGTACTGTGCACACCTACACATGTACTGTACACAACTACACATGTACTGTGCACAACTACACATGTACTGTACACAACTACACACGCACTGTACACAACTACACATGCATTGTACACAACTACACATGTACTGTACACAACTACACATGTACTGTACACAACTACACATGTACTGTGCACAACTACACATGCATTGTACACAACTACACATGCACTGTGCACAACTACACATGTACTGTACACAACTACACATGTACTGTACACAACTACACATGTACTGTACACAACTACACATGCATTGTACACAACTACACATGTACTGTACACAACTACACATGCACTGTACACAACTACACATATACTGTGCACAACTACACATGTACTGTACACAACTACACATGTACTGTACACAACTACACATGCACTGTGCACAACTACACATGTACTGTACACAACTACACATGTACTGTACACAACGACACATGTACTGTACACAACTACACAAATACACATGTACTGTGCACAACTACACATGTACTGTGCACAAATACACATGCACTGTACACAAGTACACATGTACTGTACACAACTACACATGTACTGTACACAACGACACATGTACTGTACACAACTACACATGTACTGTACACAACTACACAACTACACATGTACTGTGCATAACTACACATGTACTGTGCACAACTACACATGCACTGTACACACTACACATGCACTGTACACAACTACACATGTACTGTACACAACTACACATGTACTGTGCACAACTACACACGCACTGTGCACAACTACACATGTACTGTACACAACTACACACGCACTGTGCACAACTACACACGCACTGTGCACAACTACACATGTACTGTACACAACTACACATGTACTGTGCACAACAACACATGTACTGTACACACCTACACATGTACTGTGGACAACTACACATGCAATGTGCACAACTACACATGTATTGTGTACAACTACACACACACTGTGCACAACTACACATGTACTGTACACAACTACACATGCATTGTACACAACTACACATATACTGTACACAACTACACATATACTGTACACAACTACACATGTACTGTACACAACTACACATGTACTGTACACAACTACACATGCACTGTGCACAACTACACATATACTCTACACAACTACACATATACTGTACACAACTACACATGTACTGTACACAACTACACATGTACTGTACACAACTACACATGCACTGTGCACAACTACACATGTACTGTACACAACTACACATGTTCTGTACACAACAACACATGTACTGTACACAACTACACATGCATTGTACACAACCACACATGTACTGTACACAACTACACATGTACTTTACACAACTACACAAGCACTGTACACAACTACACATGTACTGTACACAACGACACATGTATAGTGTACAACTACACATGTACTGTACACAACTACACATGTACTGTACACAACTACACATGTACTGTGCACAACTACACATGTACTGTACACAACTACACAACTACACATGTACTGTGCACAACTACACATGTAATGTACACAACTACACAACTACACATGTACTGTGCACAACAACACAACTACACATGTACTGTGCACAACAACATATGTACTATACACAACTACACATGCACTGTACACAACTACACATGTACTGTGCACAACTACACATGCACTGTACACAACTACACATGCACTGTGCACAACTACACATGTATTGTGCACAACTACACATGCAATGTGCACAACTACACATGTACTGTGCACAACTACACATGCACTGTGCACAACTACACATGCATTGTACACAACTACACATGTACTGTGCACAACTACAAATGTACTGTACACACCTACACATGTACTGTGCACACCTACACATGTACTGTACACAACTACACATGTACTGTGCACAACTACACATTGTACTGTACACAACTACACACGCACTGTACACAACTTCACATGCATTGTACACAACTACACATGTACTGTACACAACTACACATGTACTGTACACAACTACACATGTACTGTGCACAACTACACATGCATTGTACACAACTACACATGCACTGTGCACAACTACACATGTACTGTACACAACTACACATGTATTGTACACAACTACACATGTACTGTACAGAACTACACATGCATTGTACACAACCACACATGTACTGTACACAACTACACATGCACTGTACACAACTACACATGCAATGTACACAACGACACATATACTGTGCACAACTACACATGTACTGTACACAACGACACATGTACTGTGCACAACTACACATGCACTGTGCACAACTACACATGTACTGTACACAACGACACATGTACTGTACACAACTACACAACTACACATGTACTGTGCAGAACGACACATGTACTGTGCACAACTACACATGCACTGTACACAACTACACATGTACTGTACACAACTACACATGCACTGTACACAACTACACATGTACTTTACACAACTACCCGTGTACTGTACACAACTACACATGTACTGTACACAACTACACATGTACTGTACACAACTACACATGCACTGTACACAACTACACATGTACTGTACACAACTACACATGTACTGTGCACAACTACACATGTACTGTACACAACTACACATGTACTGTGCACATCTACACATGTACTGTGCACAACGACACATGCACTGTACACAACTACACATGTACTTTACACAACTACCCGTGTACTGTACACAACTACACATGTACTGTGCACCACTACACATGCACTGTACACAACTACACATGTACTCTACACAACTACACATGCACTGTACACAACTACACATGTACTGTACACAACTACACAACTACACATGTATTGTGCACAACTACACATGTACTGTACACAACTACACAACTACACATGCACTGTACACAACTACACATGTACTTTACACAACTACCCGTGTACTGTACACAACTACACATGTACTGTGCACAACTACACATGCACTGTACACAACTACACATGTACTGTACACAACTACACATGTACTGTACACAGCTACACATGTATTGTGCACAACTACACATGTACTGTACACAACTACACATGCACTGTACACAACTACACATGTACTGTACAAAACTACACATGTACTGTACACAACGACACATGTACTGTACACAACAACACAACTACACATGTACTGTACACAACTACACATCTACTGTGCACAGTACATGTGCACAACTACACATGTAATGTACACAACTACACATGTACTGTGCACAACTACACATTTACTGTACACAACTACACATGTACTGTACACAACGACACATTTACTGTACACAACTACACAACTACACATGTACTGTACACACTTACACCTGTACTGTGCACAAATACACATGTACTGTGCACAACTACACATGTACTGTGCACAACTACACATGTACTGTGCACAACTACACATGCACTGTACACAACTACACATGTACTGTACACAACTACACATGTACTATACACAACTACACATGTACTGTACACAACTACACATGCACTATACACAACTACACGTGTACTGTACACAACTACACATGTACTGTACACACCTACACATGTACTGTACACAACTACACATGCATTGTGCACAACTACACATGCACTGTGCACAACTACACATGTACTGTACACAACTACACATGCACTGTACACAACTACACATGTACTGTACACAACTACACACGCACTGTGCACAACTACACACGCACTGTGCACAACTACACATGTACTGTACACAACTACACATGTACTTTACACAACTACCCGTGTACTGTACACAACTACACATGTACTGTACACAACTACACATGTACTGTACACAACTACACATGCACTGTACAACAATTGTTCAACTACACATGTACTGTACACAACTACACACGTACTGTGCACAACTACACATATACTGTACACAACTACACATATACTGTACACAATTACACATGTACTGTACACAACTACACATGTACTGTACACAACTACACATGCACTGTGCACAACTACACATGTACTGTACACAACTACACATGTTCTGTACACAACTACACATGTACTGTACACAACTACACATGCATTGTACACAACTACACATGTACTGTACACAACTACACAACTACACATGTACTGTACACAACTACACAACTACACATGTACTGTGCACAACTACACATGTACTGTACACAACTACACAACTACACATGTACTGTGCACAACTACACATGTAATGTACACAACAACACAACTACACATGTACTGTGCACAACAACACAACTACACATGTACTGTGCACAACTACAGTGTTTTGTTTGTTCATGCACTGTACACAACTACACATGCACTGTGCACAACTACACATGTATTGTGCACAACTACACACGCAATGTGCACAACTACACATGTACTGTACACAACTACACATGTATTGTGCACAACTACACACGCACTGTGCACAACTACACACGCAATGTGCACAACTACACACGTACAGTGCACAACTACACACGCAATGTGCACAACTACACATGTACTGTGCACAACTACACATGCACTGTGCACAACTACACATGCATTGTACACAACTAAACATGTACTGTGCACAACTACAAATGTAATGTACACACCTACACATGTACTGTGCACACCTACACATGTACTGTACACAACTACACATGTACTGTGCACAACTACACATTGTACTGTGCACAACTTCACATGTACTGTACACACCTACACATGTACTGTGCACACCTACACATGTACTGTACACAACTACACATGTACTGTGCACAACTACACATTGTACTGTACACAACTACACACGCACTGTACACAACTACACATGCATTGTACACAACTACACATGTACTGTACAAAACTACACATGTACTGTACACAACTACACATGTACTGTACACAACTACACATGTACTGTGCACAACTACACATGCATTGTACACAACCACACATGCACTGTGCACAACTACACATGTACTGTACACAACTACACATGTACTGTACACAACTACACATGTACTGTACACAACTACACATGCATTGTACACAACCACACATGTACTGTACACAACTACACATGCACTGTACACAATTACATATGCACTGTACACAACGACACATATACTGTGCACAACTACACATGTACTGTACACAACGACACATGTACTGTGCACAACTACACATGCACTGTGCACAACTACACATGTACTGTACACAACTACACATGTACTGTACACAACGACACATGTACTGTACACAACTACACAAATACACATGTAATGTGCACAACTACACATCTACTGTGCACAAATACACATGCACTGTACACAAGTACACATGTACTGTACACAACTACACATGTACTGTACACAACGACACATGTACTGTACACAACTACACATGTACTGTACACAACTACACAACTACACATGTACTGTGCATAACTACACATGTACTGTGCACAACTACACATGCACTGTACACATCTACACATGCACTGTACACAACTACACATGCACTGTACACAACTACACATGTACTTTACACAACTACCCGTGTACTGTATACAACTACACATGTACTGTACACAACTACACATGTACTGTACACAACTACACATGCACTGTACACAACTACACGTGTACTGTACACAACTACACATGTACTGTACACACATACACATGTACTGTACACAACTACACATGCATTGTACACAACTACACATGCACTGTGCACAATTACACATGTACTGTACACAACTACACATGCACTGTACACAACTACACATGTACTGTACACAACTACACACGCACTGTGCACAACTACACACGCACTGTGCACAACTACACATGTATTGTACACAACTACACATGTACTGTGCACAGCAACACATGTACTGTACACACCTACACATGTACTGTGGACAACTACACATGCAATGTGCACAACTACACATGTATTGTGTACAACTACACACACACTGTGCACAACTACACATGTACTGTACACAACTACACATGCACTGTACACAACTACACATATACTGTACACAACTACACATATACTGTACACAACTACACATGTACTGTACACAACTACACATGTACTGTACACAACTACACATGCACTGTGCACAACTACACATATACTCTACACAACTACACATATACTGTACACAACTACACATGTACTGTACACACATACACATGTACTGTACACAACTACACATGTACTGTGCACAACTACACATTGTACTGTGCACAACTTCACATGTACTGTACACACCTACACATGTACTGTGCACACCTACACATGTACTGTACACAACTACACATGTACTGTGCACAACTACACATTGTACTGTACACAACTACACACGCACTGTACACAACTACACATGCATTGTACACAACTACACATGTACTGTTCACAACTACACATGTACTGTACACAACTACACATGTACTGTGCACAACTACACATGCATTGTACACAACTACACATGCACTGTGCACAACTACACATGTACTGTACACAACTACACATGTACTGTACACAACTACACATGTACTGTACACAACTACACATGCATTGTACACAACTACACATGTACTGTACACAACTACAACACTGTACACAACTACACATGTACTGTGCACAACTACACATGTACTGTACACAACTACACATGTACTGTACACAACTACACATGTACTGTGCACAACTACACATGTACTGTACACAACTACACATGTACTGTACACAACTACACATGTACTGTACACAACTACACATGTACTGTACACAACTACACATGTACTGTGCACAACTACACATGCACTGTACACAACTACACATGTACTGTACACAACTACACATGTACTGTACACAACGACACATGTACTGTACACAACTACACATGTACTGTACACAACTACACAACTACACATGTACTGTGCACAACTACACATGTACTGTGCACAACTACACATGCACTGTACACAACTACACATGCACTGTACACAACTACACATGTACTGTACACAACTACACATGTACTTTACACAACTACCCGTGTACTGTACACAACTACACATGTACTGTACACAACTACACATGTACTGTACACAACTACACATGCACTGTACACAACTACACGTGTACTGTACACAACTACACATGTACTGTACACACATACACATGTACTGTACACAACTACACATGCATTGTACACAACTACACATGCACTGTGCACAACTACACATGTACTGTACACAACTACACATGCACTGTACACAACTACACATGTACTGTACACAACTACACATGTACTGTGCACAACTACACATGTACTGTACACAACTACACATGTACTGTACACAACTACACATGTACTGTACACACCTACACATGTACTGTGGACAACTACACATGCATGTGCACAACTACACATGTACTGTGCACAACTACACATGTACTGTACAACTACACATGTACTGTGCACAACTACACATGTACTGTACACAACTACACATGTTTGTTGTACACAACTGTGTTTTTACTACACATATACTGTACACAACTACACATGTACTGTACACAACTACACATGTACTGTACACAACTACACATGCACTGTGCACAACTACACATGTACTGTACACAACTACACATGTTCTGTACACAACAACACATGTACTGTACACAACTACACATGCATTGTACACAACCACACATGTACTGTACACAACTACACATGTACTTTACACAACTACACAAGCACTGTACACAACTACACATGTACTGTACACAACTACACATGTACTGTACACAATGACACATGTATAGTGTACAACTACACATGTACTGTACACAACTACACATGTACTGTACACAACTACACATGTACTGTGCACAACTACACATGTACTGTACACAACTACACATGTACTGTGCACAACTACACATGTAATGTACACAACTACACAACTACACATGTACTGTGCACAACAACACAACTACACATGTACTGTGCACAACAACATATGTACTATACACAACTACACATGCACTGTACACAACTACACATGTACTGTGCACAACTACACATGCACTGTACACAACTACACATGCACTGTGCACAACTACACATGTATTGTGCACAACTACACATGCAATGTGCACAACTACACATGTACTGTGCACAACTACACATGCACTGTGAACAACTACACATGCATTGTACACAACTACACATGTACTGTGCACAACTACAAATGTACTGTACACACCTACACATGTACTGTGCACACCTACACATGTACTGTACACAACTACACATGTACTGTGCACAACTACACATTGTACTGTACACAACTACACACGCACTGTACACAACTGCACATGCATTGTACACAACTACACATGTACTGTACACAACTACACATGTACTGTACACAACTACACATGTACTGTGCACAACTACACATGCATTGTACACAACTACACATGCACTGTGCACAACTACACATGTACTGTACACAACTACACATGTATTGTACACAACTACACATGTACTGTACACAACTACACATGCATTGTACACAACCACACATGTACTGTACACAACTACACATGCACTGTACACAACTACACATGCAATGTACACAACGACACATATACTGTGCACAACTACACATGTACTGTACACAACGACACATGTACTGTGCACAACTACACATGCACTGTGCACAACTACACATGTACTGTACACAACGACACATGTACTGTACACAACTACACAACTACACATGTACTGTGCACAACGACACATGTACTGTGCACAACTACACATGCACTGTACACAACTACACATGTACTGTACACAACTACACATGCACTGTACACAACTACACATGTACTTTACACAACTACCCGTGTACTGTACACAACTACACATGTACTGTACACAACTACACATGTACTGTACACAACTACACATGCACTGTACACAACTACACGTGTACTGTACACAACTACACATGTACTGTGCACAACTACACATGTACTGTACACAACTACACATGTACTGTGCACATCTACACATGTACTGTGCACAACGACACATGCACTGTACACAACTACACATGTACTTTACACAACTACCCGTGTACTGTACACAACTACACATGTACTGTGCACCACTACACATGCACTGTACACAACTACACATGTACTCTACACAACTACACATGCACTGTACACAACTACACATGTACTGTACACAACTACACAACTACACATGTACTGACACATTTACTTTACACATTTACTACACAACTTTTATTTTACACAACTTGACAGTTTTTTGCACACTTACACATGTACTGTACAACACACTTGTTTTTTACACAAACACATTTTTATTCACAACTACACTTTTAACTGTACCAGTTACACATGCATTGTACACAACTACACATGTACTGTAACAACACACACAATACAATGCTGTACACAACTACACATGTACTGTACACAACTACACATGCACTGTACACAACTACACATGTACTGTACACAACTACACATGTACTATACACAGCTACACATGTATTGTGCACAACTACACATGTACTGTACACAACTACACATGCACTGTACACAACTACACATGTACTGTACAAAACTACACATGTACTGTACACAACGACACATGTACTGTACACAACAACAAAACTACACATGTACTGTACACAACTACACATCTACTGTGCACAGTACATGTGCACAACTACACATGTACTGTGCACAACTACACATGTACTGTGCACAACTACACATTTACTGTACACAACTACACATGTACTGTACACAACGACACATTTACTGTACACAACTACACAACTACACATGTACTGTACACACTTACACCTGTACTGTGCACAATACATGTACTGTGCACAACTACACATGTACTGTGCACAACTACACATGTACTGTGCACAACTACACATGTACTGTACACAACTACACATGTACTGTACACAACTACACATGTACTATACACAACTACACATGTACTGTACACAACTACACATGTACTGTACACAACTACACATGTACTGTACACAACTACACATGTACTGTACACAACTACACATGTACTGTACACAAACAAACTGCATGGTACACACTACACATGCACTGTGCACAACTACACATGTACTGTACACAACTACACATGTACTGTACACAACTACACATGTACTGTACACAACTACACATGCACTGTACACAACTACACGTGTACTGTACACAACTACACATGTACTGTACACAACTACACATGTACTGTACACAACTACACATGCATTGTACACAACTACACATGCACTGTGCACAACTACACATGTACTGTACACAACTACACATGCACTGTACACAACTACACATGTACTGTACACAACTACACACGCACTGTGCACAACTACACACGCACTGTGCACAACTACACATGTACTGTACACAACTACACATGTACTTTACACGACTACCCGTGTACTGTACACAACTACACATGTACTGTACACAACTACACATGTACTGTACACAAGTACACATGCACTGTACATAACTACACATGCATTGTACACAACTACACATGCACTGTGCACAACTACACATGTACTGTACACAACTACACATGCACTGTACACAACTACACATGTACTGTACACAACTACACACGTACTGTGCACAACTACACATATACTGTACACAACTACACATATACTGTACACAAGTACACATGCACTGTACATAACTACACATGCATTGTACACAACTACACATGCACTGTGCACAACTACACATGTACTGTACACAAC
>JABXNX010003882.1:0-20689 GCA_014843695.1 Archivesica marissinica
CATAATGCTCTCGTTCATTGTATATAATGTTCTCGTTCATTGTATATACTGCCCTCGTTCATTGTATATAATGCTCTCGTTCATTGTATATACTGCTCTCGTTGATTGTATATAATGCTCTCGTTCATTGTATATACTGCTCTCGTTGATTGTATATAATGCTCTCGTTCATTGTATATACTGCTCTCGTTCATTGTATATACTGCTCTCGTTCATTGTATATACTGCTCTCGTTCATTGTATATAATGCTCTCGTTGATTGTATATAATGCTCTCGTTCATTGTATATACTGTTCTCGTTCATTGTATATAATGCTCTCGTTCATTGTATATACTGCCCTCGTTCATTGTATATAATGCTCTCGTTCATTGTATATACTGCTCTCGTTCATTGTATATACTGCTCTCGTTCATTGTATATACTGCTCTCGTTCATTGTATATAATGCTCTCGTTCATTGTATATACTTCTCTCCTTCATTGTATATACTGCTCTCGTTCATTGTATATAATGCTCTCGTTCATTGTATATAATGTTCTCGTTCATTGTATATAATGCTCTCGTTCATTGTATATACTGTTCTCGTTCATTGTATATAATGCTCTCGTTCATTGTATATACTGCTCTCGTCATTGTATATATTGTTCATTGTATATAATGTTCTCGTTCATTGTATATATGTTCTCGTTCATTGTATATATTTCTCGTTCATTGTATATATGCTCTCGTTCATTGTATATACTGCCCTCGTTCATTGTATATACTGTTCTCGTTCATTGTATATAATGTTCTCGTTCATTGTATATAATATTGTCGTTCATTGTATATTCTGTTCACGTTCATTGTATATAATGTTCTCGTTCATTGTATATACTGTTCTCGTTCATTGTATATAATGCTCTAGTTCATTGTATATAATGCTCTCGTTCATTGTATATAATGCTCTCGTTCATTGTATATACTGTTCTCGTTCATTGTATATAATGCTCTCGTTCATTGTATATAATGCTCTTGTTCATTGTATATAATGCTCTCGTTCATTGTATATACTGTTCTCGTTCATTGTTTATACTGCCCTCGTTCATTGTATATAATGCTCTCGTTCATTGTATATACTGCCCTCGTTCATTGTATATAATGCTCACGTTCATTGTATATACTGCTCTCGTTCATTGTACATAATGCTCTCGTTCATTGTATATACTGTTTTCGTTCATTGTATATACTGCCCTCGTTCACTGTATATAATGCTCACGTTCATTGTATATACGGTTCTCGTTCATTGTATATAATGCTCTCGTTCATTGTATATAATGCTCTCGTTCATTGTATATAATGCTCTCGTTCATTGTATATACTGTTCTCGTTCATTGTTTATACTGCCCTCGTTCATTGTATATAATGCTCTCGTTCATTGTATATACTGCCCTCGTTCATTGTATATACTGCCCTCGTTCATTGTATATAATGCTCACGTTCATTGTATATACTGCTCTCGTTCATTGTACATAATGCTCTCGTTCATTGTATATACTGTTCTCGTTCATTGTATATACTGCCCTCGTTCACTGTATATAATGCTCTCGTTCATTGTAATACTGTTCTCTTTCATTGTATATACTGCTCTCGTTCATTGTATATAATGCTCTCGTTCATTGTGTATAATGCTCTCGTTCATTGTATATAATGTTCTCGTTCATTGTATATACTGCCCTCGTTCATTGTATATAATGCTCTCGTTCATTGTATATACTGTTCACGTTCATTGTATATACTGCCCTCGTTCATTGTATATAATGCTCTCGTTCATTGTATATACTGTTCTCGTTCAAAGTATATAATGCTCTCGTTCATTGTATATACTACTCTCGTTCATTGTATATACTGTTCACGTTCATTGTATATAATGCTCTCGTTCATTGTATATAATGTTCTCGTTCATTGTATATAATGTTCTCGTTCATTGTATATAATATTCTCGTTCATTGTATATAATGTTCTCGTTCATTGTATATAATATTCTCGTTCATTGTATATAATATTCTCGTTCATTGTATATAATGCTCTCGTTCATTGTATATAATGCTCTCGTCCATTGTATATACTGCTCTCGTTCATTGTATATAATGCTCTCGTTCATTGTATATACTGCTCTCGTTCATTGTATATAATGCTCTCGTTCATTGTATATACTGTTCTCGTTCATTGTATATAATGCTCTCGTTCATTGTATATACTGCTCTCGTTCATTGTATATACTGCTCTCGTTCATTGTATATACTGCTCTCGTTCATTGTATATAATGCTCTCGTTCATTGTATATACTGCTCTCGTTCATTGTATATAATGCTCTCGTTCATTGTATATAATGCTCTCGTTCATTGTATATAATGCTCTCGTTCATTGTATATAATGCTCTCGTTCATTGTATATATGCCTCGTTCATTGTATATACTGTTCTCGTTCATTGTATATAATGTTCTCGTTCATTGTATATACTGCTCTCGTTCATTGTATATACTGCTCTCGTCATTGTATATAATGCTCTCGTTCATTGTATATACTGTTCTCGTTCATGTTGTTGTTTTGATATATGTCTCGTTCATTGTATATAATGCTCTCGTTCATTGTATATAATGCTCTCGTTCATTGTATATACTGCTCTCGTTCATTGTATATAATGCTCTCGTTCATTGTATATAATGCTCTCGTTCATTGTATATAATGCTCTCGTTCATTGTATATACTGCTCTCGTTCATTGTATATAATGCTCTCGTTCATTGTATATACTGTTCTCGTTCATTGTATATACTGCTCTCGTTCATTGTATATAATGCTCTCGTTCATTGTATATAATGCTCTCGTTCATTGTATATACTGTTCTCGTTCATTGTATATACTGCTCTCGTTCATTGTATATAATGCTCTCGTTCATTGTATATACTGTTCTCGTTCATTGTATATACTGCCCTCGTTCATTGTATATAATGCTCTCGTTCATTGTATATACTGTTCTCGTTCATTGTATATAATGCTCTCGTTCATTGTATATACTGCTCTCGTTCATTGTATATACTGTTCTCGTTCATTGTATATAATGCTCTCGTTCATTGTATATAATGCTCTCGTTCATTGTATATAATGTTCTCGTTCATTGTATATAATGCTCTCGTTCATTGTATATAATGTTCTCGTTCATTGTATATAATGCTCTCGTTCATTGTATATAATGCTCTCGTTCATTGTATATATGCTCTCGTTCATTGTATATAATGCTCTCGTTCATTGTATATACTGCTCTCGTTCATTGTATATAATGCTCTCGTTCATTGTATATACTGCTCTCGTTCATTGTATATAATGCTCTCGTTCATTGTATATACTGCTCTCGTTCATTGTATATAATGCTCTCGTTCATTGTATATACTGCTCTCGTTCATTGTATATAATGCTCTCGTTCATTGTATATACTGCTCTCGTTCATTGTATATAATGCTCTCGTTCATTGTATATACTGTTCTCGTTCATTGTATATACTGCTCTCGTTCATTGTATATAATGCTCTCGTTCATTGTATATACTGCTCTCGTTCATTGTATATAATGCTCTCGTTCATTGTATATAATGTTCTCGTTCATTGTATATAATTCTCGTTCATTGTATATAATGCTCTCGTTCATTGTATATAATGCTCTCGTTCATTGTATATAATGCTCTCGTTCATTGTATATAATGCTCTCGTTCATTGTATATAATGCTCTCGTTCATTGTATATACTGCTCTCGTTCATTGTATATAATGCTCTCGTTCATTGTATATACTGCTCTCGTTCATTGTATATAATGCTCTCGTTCATTGTATATACTGTTCTCGTTCATTGTATATACTGCTCTCGTTCATTGTATATACTGCTCTCGTTCATTGTATATACTGCCCTCGTTCATTGTATATAATGCTCTCGTTCATTGTATATAATGTTCTCGTTCATTGTATATAATGCTCTCGTTCATTGTATATACTGTTCTCGTTCATTGTATATAATGTTCTCGTTCATTGTATATACTGTTCTCGTTCATTGTATATAATGCTCTCGTTCATTGTATATACTGCTCTCGTTCATTGTATATAATGCTCTCGTTCATTGTATATACTGTTCTCGTTCATTGTATATAATGCTCTCGTTCATTGTATATAATGCTCTCGTTCATTGTATATAATGCTCTCGTTCATTGTATATACTGCCCTCGTTCATTGTATATAATGCTCACGTTCATTGTATATACTGCTCTCGTTCATTGTACATAATGCTCTCGTTCATTGTATATACTGTTCTCGTTCATTGTATATACTGCCCTCGTTCACTGTATATAATGCTCTCGTTCATTGTATATACCGTTCTCGTTCATTGTATATACTGCTCTCGTTCATTGTATATAATTCTCTCGTTCATTGTATATAATGCTCTCGTTCATTGTATATAATGTTCTCGTTCATTGTATATACTGCCCTCGTTCATTGTATATAATGCTCTCGTTCATTGTATATACTGTTCACGTTCATTGTATATACTGCCCTCGTTCATTGTATATAATGCTCTCGTTCATTGTATATACTGTTCACGTTCATTGTATATACCGCTCTCGTGCATTGTATATACTGCTCTCGTGCATTGTATATACTGCCCTCGTTCATTGTATATAATGCTCTCGTTCATTGTATATACTGCCCTCATTCATTGTATATAATGCTCACGTTCATTGTATATAATGCTCTCGTTCATTGTATATAATGCTCTCGTTCATTGTATATAATGCCCTCGTTCATTGTATATACTGCTCTCGTTCATTGTATATACTGTTCTCGTTCATTGTATATAATGCTCTCGTTCATTGTATATAATGCTCTCGTTCATTGTATATAATGCTCTCGTTCATTGTATATAATGCTCTAGTTCATTGTATATAATGCTCTCGTTCATTGTATATAATGCTCTCGTTCATTGTATATAATGCTCTCGTTTATTGTATATAATGCTCTCGTTCATTGTATATGCTGTTCACGTTCATTGTATATAATGTTCACGTTCATTGTATATACTGTTCTCGTTCATTGTATATACTGCCCTCGTTCATTGTATATAATGCTCACGTTCATTGTATATACTGCTCTCGTTCATTGTACATAATGCTCTCGTTCATTGTATATACTGTTCTCGTTCATTGTATATACTGCCCTCGTTCACTGTATATAATGCTCTCGTTCATTGTATATACCGTTCTCGTTCATTGTATATACTGCTCTCGTTAATTGTATATAATTCTCTCGTTCATTGTATATAATGCTCTCGTTCATTGTATATAATGCTCTCGTTCATTGTATATAATGTTCTCGTTCATTGTATATACTGCCCTCGTTCATTGTATATAATGCTCTCGTTCATTGTAGATACTGTTCACGTTCATTGTATATACTGCCCTCGTTCATTGTATATAATGCTCTCGTTCATTGTATATACTGTTCACGTTCATTGTATATACTGCTCTCGTGCATTGTATATACTGCTCTCGTGCATTGTATATACTGCCCTCGTTCATTGTATATAATGCTCTCGTTCATTGTATATACTGCCCTCGTTCATTGTATATAATGCTCACGTTCATTGTATATAATGCTCTCGTTCATTGTATATAATGCTCTCGTTCATTGTATATACTGCTCTCGTTCATTGTATATACTGCTCTCGTGCATTGTATATACTGCCCTCGTGCATTGTATATACTGCTCTCGTTCATTGTATATAATGCTCTCGTTCATTGTATATACTGCTCTCGTTCATTGTATATAATGCTCTCGTTCATTGTTTATAATGCTCTCGTTCATTGTATATAATGCTCTCGTGCATTGTATATAATGCTCTCGTTCATTGTATATAATGCTCTCGTGCATTGTATATAATGCTCTCGTTCACTGTATATTATGCTCTCGTTCATTATATATACTGTTCTCGTTCATTGTATATAATGCTCTCGTTCATTGTATATACTACTCTCATTCATTGTATATACTGTTCTCGTTCATTGTATATAATGTTCTCGTTCATTGTATATACTGCCCTCGTTCATTGTATATAATGCTCTCGTTCATTGTATATACTGTTCACGTTCATTGTATATACTGACCTCGTTCATTGTATATAATGCTCTCGTTCATTTTATATACTGTTCACGTTCATTGTATATACTGCTCTCGTGCATTGTATATACTGCTCTCGTGCATTGTATATACTGCCGTCGTTCACTGTATATAATGCTCTCGTTCATTGTATGTACTGTTCTCGTTCATTGTATATAATGCTCTCGTTCATTGTATATACTACTCTCGCTCATTGTATATACTGTTCTCGTTCATTGTATATAATGCTCTCGTTCATTGTATATACTGTTCTCGTTTATTGTATATAATGTTCTCGTTCATTGTATATAATGCTCTCGTTCATTGTATATAATGCTCTCGTTCATTGTATATAAATCTCTCGTTCATTGTATATAATGCTCTCGTTCATTGTATATAATGCTCTCGTTCATTGTATATACTGCTCTCGTTCATTGTATATACTGTTCTCGTTCATTGTATATAATGCTCTCGTTCATTGTATATAATGCTCTCGTTCATTGTATATAATGCTCTAGTTCATTGTATATAATGCTCTCGTTCATTGTATATAATGCTCTCGTTCATTGTATATAATGCTCTCGTTTATTGTATATAATGCTCTCGTTCATTGTATATGCTGTTCACGTTCATTGTATATAATGTTCTCGTTCATTGTATATACTGTTCTCGTTCATTGTATATAATGCTCTAGTTCATTGTATATACTGCTCTCGTTCATTGTATATAATGCTCTCGTTCATTGTATATACTGTTCTCGTTCATTGTATATAATGCTCTCGTTCATTGTATATAATGCTCTCGTTCATTGTATATAATGCTCTCGTTCATTGTATATACTGCCCTCGTTCATTGTATATAATGCTCACGTTCATTGTATATACTGCTCTCGTTCAATGTACATAATGCTCTCGTTCATTGTATATACTGTTCTCGTTCATTGTATATACTGCCCTCGTTCACTGTATATAATGCTCTCGTTCATTGTATATACTGTTCTCGTTCATTGTATATACTGCTCTCGTTCATTGTATATAATTCTCTCGTTCATTGTATATAATGCTCTCGTTCATTGTATATAATGCTCTCGTTCATTGTATATAATGCTCTCGTTCATTGTATATAATGCTCTCGTTCATTGTATATACTGCTCTCGTTCATTGTATATAATGCTCTCGTTCATTGTATATACTGTTCTCGTTCATTGTATATACTGCTCTCGTTCATTGTATATAATGCTCTCGTTCATTGTATATACTGCTCTCGTTCATTGTATATAATGCTCTCGTTCATTGTATATACTGCTCTCGTTCATTGTATATAATGCTCTCGTTCATTGTATATAATGCTCTCGTTCATTGTATATAATGCTCTCGTTCATTGTATATAATGCTCTCGTTCATTGTATATACTGTTCTCGTTCATTGTATATACTGCTCTCGTTCATTGTATATAATGCTCTCGTTCATTGTATATACTGTTCTCGTTCATTGTATATAATGCTCTCGTTCATTGTATATACTGCTCTCGTTCATTGTATATAATGCCTCGTTCATTGTATATAATGCTCTCGTTCATTGTATATAATGCTCTCGTTCATTGTATATACTGCTCTCGTTCATTGTATATAATGCTCTCGTTCATTGTATATACTGCTCTCGTTCATTGTATATAATGCTCTCGTTCATTGTATATACTGCTCTCGTTCATTGTATATAATGCTCTCGTTCATTGTATATAATGCTCTCTCGTTCATTGTATATAATGCTCTCGTTCATTGTATATAATGTTCTCGTTCATTGTATATAATGCTCTCGTTCATTGTATATAATGCTCTCGTTCATTGTATATAATGCTCTCGTTCATTGTATATAATGCTCTCGTTCATTGTATATAATGCTCTCGTTCATTGTATATAATGCTCTCGTTCATTGTATATAATGCTCTCGTTCATTGTATATAATGCTCTCGTTCATTGTATAATGCTCTCGTTCATTGTATAATGCTCTCGTTCATTGTATATACTGCTCTCGTTCATTGTATATACTGCTCTCGTTCATTGTATATACTGTTCTCGTTCATTGTATATAATGCTCTCGTTCATTGTATATAATGCTCTCGTTCATTGTATATACTGCTCTCGTTCATTGTATAAATGCTCTCGTTCATTGTATATAATGCTCTCGTTCATTGTATATACTGCTCTCGTTCATTGTATATAATGTTCTCGTTCATTGTATATACTGTTCTCGTTCATTGTATATAATGCTCTCGTTCATTGTATATACTGCTCTCGTTCATTGTATATAATGCTCTCGTTCATTGTATATACTGTTCTCGTTCATTGTATATAATGCTCTCGTTCATTGTATATAATGCTCTCGTTCATTGTATATACTGTTCTCGTTCATTGTATATACTGCCCTCGTTCATTGTATATAATGCTCTCGTTCATTGTATATACTGCCCTCGTTCATTGTATATAATGCTCACGTTCATTGTATATACTGCTCACGTTCATTGTACATAATGCTCTCGTTCATTTTATATACTGTTCTCGTTATTGTATATACTGCCCTCGTTCACTGTATATAATGCTCTCGTTCATTGTATATACTGTTCTCGTTCATTGTATATACTGCTCTCGTTCATTGTATATAATTCTCTCGTTCATTGTATTTAATGCTCTCGTTCATTGTATATAATGCTCTCGTTCATTGTATATAATGTTCTCGTTCATTGTATATACTGCCCTCGTTCATTGTATATAATGCTCTCGTTCATTGTATATACTGTTCACGTTCATTGTATATACTGCCCTCGTTCATTGTATATAATGCTCTCGTTCATTGTATATACTGTTCACGTTCATTGTATATACTGCTCTCGTGCATTGTATATACTGCTTTCGTGCATTGTATATACTGCCCTCGTTCATTGTATATAATGCTCTCGTTCATTGTATATACTGCCCTCGTTCATTGTATATAATGCTCACGTTCATTGTATATAATGCTCTCGTTCATTGTATATAATGCTCTCGTTCATTGTATATACTGCTCTCGTTCATTGTATATACTGCTCTCGTTGCATTGTATATACTGCCCTCGTGCATTGTATATACTGCTCTCGTTCATTGTATATAATGCTCTCGTTCATTGTATATACTGCTCTCGTTCATTGTATATAATGCTCTCGTTCATTGTATATAATGCTCTCGTTCATTGTATATAATGCTCTCGTCATTGTATATAATGCTCTCGTTCATTGTATATAATGCTCTCGTGCATTGTATATAATGCTCTCGTTCACTGTATATAATGCTCTCGTTCATTATATATACTGTTCTCGTTCATTGTATATAATGCTCTCGTTCATTGTATATACTACTCTCGTTCATTGTATGTACTGTTCTCGTTCATTGTATATAATGCTCTCGTTCATTGTATATACTGTTCTCGTTCATTGTATATAATGCTCTCGTTCATTGTATATAATGTTCTCGTTCATTGTATATAATGTTCTCGTTCATTGTATATAATATTCTCGTTCATTGTATATAATGTTCTCCTTCATTGTATATAATATTCTCGTTCATTGTATATAATATTCTCGTTCATTGTATATAATGCTCTCGTGCATTGTATATACTGCTCTAGTTCATTGTATATACTGCTCTCGTTCATTGTATATAATGCTCTCGTTCATTGTATATACTGTTCTCGTTCATTGTATATACCGCTCTCGTTCATTGTATATAATGCTCTCGTTCATTGTATATAATGCTCTAGTTCATTGTATATAATGTTATCGTTCATTGTATATAATGCTCTCGTTCATTGTATATACTGCTCAGGTTCATTGTATGTAATGGATTTACACTGGGTGACTAATAGGACCAAGTTCTTTTTCATGCATTTCTGCAACATCAGCACATAATATAAATGAATTGAAGATGCGTAGGGGGAGGGTCCGGAGTGTTGATATTAAAAGCTCACTGCATGAAGGTACACCATTAATTAAACATTATAAAAGGCTGATGAAACCGTTCTAACTGAACACAGCGGGAACATGACCAGTATTTATGTGTATTTTGCGATGCTGACCATTGCGATGCTGACCATTGCTATGCTGACCAGTATGTATGGGCATATTGCGATGCTGATTAGAACCCAAATACTAAACACAATGTCACATGCTACCATGATTAAAAACGTCGGTAATAATTAGCCTAGTGAATTCTGATTGGTGTTCCGGCTAATCACTGAAGCATCAACAACACTCTGATTGTCAAGTTGGATTGATTGACTAACCTGTTCTCATCAGGATTGCATGACTGTTTTGCCCTTAAGATGGGATATATACAGCGTAATATTCTCTGTAATGATAGAAATGGTCCGACTTGGTTGTGCGTGAGACGAAATAAATTATGAAAATCACACTTCACATAAAGCACGGGCATTTGCAATCTTGAAATATTATTCCAAATGAATGCCATTTTGAATATTTGTGGTTATTTATGACGCCAAAGCTACTTCTTGTTCCTAAGGTAACCAAAACATATGCAGTTGACTCAAAAATAAATAAATTTCTTAAATAATATATAAGTAGCTACACATTCAATCGACCATTAATAGAAAGTTCAATTAAATATTTGGCGGATAAAATAAGCATTACTTGGATTTTACTTTAAAGTTATGTGACTTTGTTAATTCAAGATGGCTGCTTCCTTTATATTCAGAACATGACTATAATACTCAAAACAGAATGTATACCAATAACATATACATGGCACGCTTTACAGAAATTATACAATAGTATATACATGTCATGCTTTACATAAACTATACAATAGTATATACATGGCATGCTTTACATAAACTATACAATAGTATTTACATGACATGCTTTACATAAACTATACAACAGTATATACATGACATGCTTTACATAAACTATACAATAGTATATACATGGCATGCTTTACATAAACTATACAACAGTATATACATGACATGCTTTACATAAACTATACAATAGTATATACATGGCATGCTTTACATAAACTATACAATAGTATATACATGGCATGCTTTACATAAACTATACAATAGTATATACATGGCATGCTTTACATAAACTATACAATAGTATATACATGGCATGCTTTACATAAACTATACAATAGTATATACATGGTATGCTTTACATAAACTATACAATAGTATATACATGACATGCTTTACAGAACTATACAATAGTATATACATGGCATGCTTTACATAAACTATACAATAGTATATACATGGCATGCTTTACATAAACTATACAATAGTATATACATGGCATGCTTTACATAAACTATACAATAGTATATACATGACATGCTTTACAGAACTATACAATAGTATATACATGGCATGCTTTACATAAACTATACAATAGTATATACATGGCATGCTTTACATAAACTATACAATAGTATATACATGGCATGCTTTACATAAACTATACAATAGTATATACATGACATGCTTTACAGAACTATACAATAGTATATACATGGCATGCTTTACATAAACTATACAATAGTATATACATGGCATGCTTTACATAAACTATACAATAGTATATACATAGCATGCTTTACATAAACTATACAATAGTATATACATGACATGCTTTACAGAACTATACAATAGTATATACATGGCATGCTTTACATAAACTATCCCTTATTATATTGTTGCTTATACAGTGATTTAAGAGATGTAATACTTTCTTTTCAACAGTAAGTCCGCATTTATGACAACTTTCAATTCTATTAAACGAGAATATGTTACCAAATGCCCTTATTACAGTTTCGCATTTAAGTTTGATAAGTGGGTACGGTACTTCTGGCTTAATTTCCATATGCGACAGGGAACCCTGTGACTGAATATACTAGTGTGACGTTCTCTGTACATTAAATGATCAAAACGCGCATTGCAGTCACAGTTTTGGAAACCATACACTGTTCGTTTACTGATGAGTTCCATGCGTATTTAGTAGGAAAAGAGCCATTTTGAATGAAACTTGGTTTAAAGGTAAATAGGTTGTATTTCTTTAACAGTCTGTATATGTCCGGAATGAAACCTTGAACTTGAGTATCGTCGCTAAGAAATCGTATGAGCCTGTGTATAAAAATTGCTTTGAGAGATATTGATTCGGCAAGTTGCACAATTGACCAAAGAATTGTAATTTTTTAATATCGATCTCTGTTTCGATCGAGAATAAACCCAAAAGCCCGGAGAGAAATGTCAATTGATGTGGGTAATGGTAAATGCTGCATAGATTTAGCACAGAGGCGATGAGAACGTTCCAGTTGCATAAGGGAGGATTGTGATGCAAAGTTCCATAATTCGCAACCGTACAGGGCCTTTGGAATAACAACCGAGTTATATTAGTGCAGCAGATAAATGTATTTTCTCAGGGGAATCTTTCAAAATGTGATACAAGCACCAATGTTGACACACATACTCCTTGGGGGTTACTTGTTTGAAAAAAACGCTGGCCACCTGAAATTCAAGATGGCCGCCATAATCAATACCGACATATTGCTTTTTGCAATAAATATGCACAGACTTGCCCAATATGGACGATTTTGGTATCGAATCCTACATTTTAGACCACGCATAATCTGATTCTTGAACTTCTGAATCACTAAGAGTCTTTATGTTATCATAGTTGGGACTTCGGATCAAAATTACAGAAATGTGGTCAACCTTCATAATGAACAGACATGTGGTCAACCTACATAGTACAGTAGGTATTCGATGTATATAGTTTGTACACCATTCCCTATCTACATGGGGATGTCTGTCTATGCCAAGACTAGAAAGAGGACACTAGTCGAAATGCTTCATGAGCATGGTGTCAGCATTTCGTACGACAGAGTGTTGGATATATCTGCACAGCTGGGAGATGCAACAGTGAACAAGTATGTGGATGATGGTGTGGTCTGTCCACCAGTTCTGCGCAGAGGGTTGTGCACCACAGCAGCCACGAATAACATAGACCATAACCCCACTGCAACGACAGCTACCACTTCTTTCCATGGCACTAGCATCTCACTTTTCCAACATCCATCAAAGGATGACAAAGGTGAAGAGCGTTAACCATTCAAGTTTGGAGGAGAGAAGGTTAAGACAGTTCCAGAACTTCCTGACTCCTACACCAATATCCGTCCTGCCTTCTTTGCCAGGAAGAACACTTCTCCTCCACAGGGTAGTGTGACAGTTCCAGACGCCAGTCTCCTGAGACCACACCTGGCACTCGAGTATGAGTGGCTGGAGAAGGTCGGTGATACTGATGAAACAGATGGTATAGAGAACGTGACATGGGCAGCCCACCATGCCTCCAAGAAGAGAAGCCCTGTATTTGAGGCCACCATCACATCACTGTTACCTCTCCATCGAGATCCAGCCCACTGCGTTGCTACAGTCAGACATGTGATGGACAAGATCAAGGAGACTGTATCGTTCCTGAACCCAGGCCAAGTACCTGTCATGACAGCCGACCAGCCCATCTATGCAGTGGCAAAACAAGTCCAGTGGCACTTGCCTGAACAGTATGGTGAGGACAAGTTCGTCATCATGTTTGGAGGCCTACATATAGAGATGGCTGCCCTGAGGTCAATCGGAACTCTTCTCAAGGACAGTGGCTTGACTGGCGCCCTAGTGGAGGCAGGGGTGACTTCTTCAGGAACAGCAGAATCTTTCTTAACAGCGTCAAGCATTACTAGGACACGCCAAATCCACCTAGATAACAGCATGCAGTCTCAATCAACTCCTAAAGGCAGTCTACACTGACGACTGCACAGAGGCAGCTGCGAACCCTAAGGAAGTGGTGAGCTTTGATGTCTGGTGTGAGAAGCGCAAACTGGAAAGCACCCAGTTTCAGTTCTGGCACCTGGTGCTGTCCATGGAACTAGTGATCCTCCTCCTGGTTCGAGCATTTAGAGAAGCCAACTTCAGCCTGTACTGCCAATCACTGGCTGAGCTAATCCCATACTTCTTTGCCAACAACAACACAAACTATGCACGCTGGCTTCCAATCCATCTCAGAGACACGGTGACCCTGAAGGCGAAACATCCCCAGCTTGCCCAAGAATTCGAGAGTGGCACATTTGTTGTTCACAAGTCCAGTCGGAATTTCTCTGCAATGGCTATTGACCAAGCAAACGAACAGGCCAATGCTGTTATCAAAGCCGACGGGGGAGCCAATGGCGTGACTGAAGATCCATCAGCCCTGAGAAGATGGATGGTAGCCGGTCCCCAGGTCAGCCACCTAGTTGAGTTGTATGAGGCAGCATCCGAAGCGAAGGAGGCTATAAAACAAACTAGCCACCATGAGCAGACACAACGAGCTCAAAGAGATTTCCTTCAGAAGCTCTCCCATACTATGACAGATCTGGGAAATCCTTTCCAGGAGGAGAGTCAGAACCTGCTGTCTCTGGACACCAAGGACATTGCTGACCCCAGTGCAGTTAAACTGATCAGCACACATCATGAGAGAGGCAGAACCCGTTCCCATGAGTTCATGGCGGGACTGGCACTAGAAGTTACCACCTTCTATGAACCAATCAATAATAAGGTGGACATCTTCCGACAGCAACCAGCCTCGATTGATGCTACAAAGCAAAATATTCTGAAGGAAGACTGCCAACACTTCACTAAGCTGTTCATATCATGCTAGAACAGAGAATGTGACCTGCAGGAGTTCTTTCGTCATGAGAATCAGCAGTTCCCTGCTTCCCTGAGTGAAGGTGGGAATCTCTACACCTGTCAGAAATCCCAGCTTGCTGCCATTCTTGAAAGCCATGTCGAAATCCCTGACAGAGAACCTGAGGCTGATACAATCATCATTGACGGCTCAGCGCTGGTGAACTCTCTGCCACCACGAACTTCAAAGACTTTCGAGGACTATGCTATTGTGGTGGTCCTTCCAACCACCCAAGCATACTCCACCAAGTTTCCAGAGAACGGACCTTGTGTTTGATGTCTATCACCCATCAGGTTTGAAGGCAGAGACAAGGACCAAGTGAGAACGTGGAGTCAGATGAAGGGTGACAAGCAAGGGAAACATTCCCCGAAACTGGCAGAACTTCCTGAGAGACAATGACAATAAAACAGAGATGTTCAACTTTCTAGCTGAGAAGATTGCACAGATGTCTACACCCAATAAAGTCATTGTGACAAGACATGATGATGTTACTAGCAGCCATGCAGTCAGCACGGATAGGCTGGCTCCTTGTAGGCATGAAGAAGCTGACACACGCATCTTCCTCCATGCCAGGAATGCAGTAGAAGGGGATAGCAACGTCCTGATGGTCAAAGCCAATGACACAGATGTTCTCGTCATCGCCATCAGTGTACTGTCAGCCCTTCAAGAGATTGGTTTGCAGCAGCTGTGGGTGGCCTTTGGACAAGGACGGCATCTCAAATGAATTCCAGTGCATGACCTTCATCACTCCATAGGACAGGAAAAAAGCAAAGGGATTCTCTTCTTCCATGCATTAACAGGCTGCGATGTTTTGTCCGGATTCCGTGGTAAAGGGAAAAAGTCTGCATGGCAAACCTGGGATGTATGTCCAGAGGCTTCTGCTGTCTTCACAAAACTTAGCCAGTACCTACCAACAGTAGCTGATGGTGATCTGGAGACCCTGCAGAAGTTTGTGGTGACGATGTATTACAGGTCCAGTACAGCTGCAGGCGTGAATGACGCCAGGCTAGACATGTTTGCCAGGAAGCAGAGACCTTACGAAGGCATTCCTCCAACTAGAGCAGCACTGCTTCAGCATGCCAAGCGTGCAGCTTATGAGGCAGGTTACATATGTAGTCAGTCAACACTGCGCCAACCAGAAGCACAGAGCCCTGCTGACTGGGGCTGGACAAAGAAGGGTGATCTCTGGCAGGTCTTCTGGACAACACTTCCTCCTATTGCAGAGAGTTGTCAAAAGCTGACCAAGTGCGGGTGCAAGACAGAATGTTGTGTAGGAAGATGCAAATGCTACCGCTTTGGTCTAATTTGTACAGCATTATGCAGCTGCAGATGTGAGAATTAGGCCCAGCTCCAACTCATCTAGTTTTAAAGCACAAAAACAATGAAGGGCAACGAAGATTGTATACCACATACTACAACATGTCGTGTAGTAACTTCTAGGAATAATGTGTTTGTAAACTTTTATAGATTTAATACAACAACATTATGACCGTTGACTAGTTTGACTGCCCTCGGTATGGACATGGACATGATATTTGGGAGATATTTTCTACTTAAAAGATCTACAGCCGGTTGTCCAAAATATGCAGAATAGATGAATATACATGTTGTAAAATATACATGTATCACTGTTAATAACAGTTTGTTTCATATCATTGCAAATACTTCTTCCTTGTACATTGTTCACTGTTTTGGGCTAGAAATGATAGAATGAAGCTCCAAAGAGACCTTGGAGTTGTTGTTTTTTTTATTCCCCATGCTTGAAAACCTACTTTATTACTCAAAGATCAACTAAATCGGTTACTGTACTGAGATTCTGTGGTAAAATAGGCAATTTGTATGTCAGAATGGCGGCCATCTTGAAAACATGGCGGCCATCTTGAATTTCAGGTGGCCAGCGTTTTATTCCCACAAACGTGACCCCTAAGGAGTATGTATGCCAAGTTTGGTGCTTGTATCACATTTTGAAAGATAGTTTCAATTATCTGCTTCACTAATATTGTTAAGAGCGTTATCGGATTTAGATCATTGGGATGTAAACCAGAGATAAGAACACTAAAATATGTGGACCGAAGTTTTGCGCATGCGTCTTATATAGCTGGGTTCATTGTATCACAGATTACTCCAAGGTGTTTATATTTATCTGCAACTTTTAACTCAGTTTCATCGAGCTTCCAGACAAAACGTTCATCATTAATAATGGTTGAACCATTAAATATAATTACAGAACATTTAGACGGGTTATACTCGTATCTCCATGATTTTGAGTATCGGTGACATATATCAATCATGCGCTGAAGACCGAACCGCGAAAAATACATCAGAACCATATCGTCCGCCACTGTCTGCGAACAGGCGTTCAGGTCATATATACAGATACCATAGCCACTTTGTTCTAGTAATTTAATGAGGCCATCAACAAAAAGAAGATACAAACGGGGGGAGGTTTTACTGCCCTGACGCGTTCCCTGTAGTACATTGAAGCACTTTGCTGTTGCATTTCCGTGTCGGACCGAACTCGTTATATCAGAATACAAGTTGACAAATGGCAGAAAGGTTGTTGAATCGATTCCTGTGTTATACAGCTTAAATAGGAGGCCATTGTGCCATACCCTGTCAAACGCTTGCTTCGCATCTAGGAAACTTACGAAGACTTGGCTTTTGTTTTCCTTAGCGAATAAAATTGTTTCCTTAAGGACATATACATGGCATGCTTTACATAAACTATACAACAGTATATACATAGCATGCTTTACATAAACTATACAACAGTATATACATGGCATGCTTTACATAAACTATACAACAGTATATACATAGCATGCTTTACATAGCCAATACAACAGCATATACATGGCATGCTTTACATAAACTATACAACAGTATATACATGGCATGCTTTACATAAACTATACAATAGTATATACATGGCATGCTTTACATAAACTATACAACAGTATATACATGGCATGCTTTACATAAACTATACAATAGTATATACATAGCATGCTTTACATAAACTATACAACAGTATATACATGGCATGCTTTACATAAACTATACAACAGTATATACATAGCATGCTTTACATAGCCAATACAACAGCATATACATGGCATGCTTTACATAAACTATACAACAGTATATACATGGCATGCTTTACATAAACTATACAATAGTATATACATGGCATGCTTTACATAAACTATACAACAGTATATACATGGCATGCTTTACATAAACTATACAATAGTATATACATGGCATGCTTTACATAAACTATACAACAGTATATACATGGCATGCTTTACATAAACTATACAATAGTATATACATGGCATGCTTTACATAAACTATACAACAGTATATACATGGCATGCTTTACATAAACTATACAATAGTATATACATGGCATGCTTTTTGTTTTGTGTTTTTTTGTTTTGGTGTTTTTTGTTTTGGTGTTTGTTTGTTTTGGTGTTTTTTGTTTTGGTGTTTACATAAACTATACAACAGTATATACATGGCATGCTTTACATAAATTATACAATAGTATATACATGGCATGCTTTACATAAACTATACAATAGTATATACATGGCATGCTTTACATAAACTATACACTAGTATATACACGGCATGCTTTACATAAACTATACAACAGTATATACATGGCATGCTTTGCTTTACATAAACTATACAACAGTATATACATGGCATGCTTTACATAAACTATACACTAGTATATACACGGCATGCTTTACATAAACTATACAACAGTATATACATGGCATGCTTTGCATAAACTCTACACTAGTATATACACGGCATGCTTTACATAAACTATACAACAGTATATACATGGCATGCTTTACATAAACTATACAACAGTATATACACGGCATGCTTTACATAAACTATACAAGAGTATATACATGGCATGCTTTACATAAACTATACAACAGTATATACATGGCATGCTTTACATAAACTATACAACAGTATATACATGACATGCTTTACATAAACTATACAACAGTATATACATGACATGCTTTACATAAACAATACAATAACAGTATATACATGACATGCTTTACATAAACAATACAATAATATATACATGACATGCTTTACATAAACTATACAACAGTATATACATGACATGCTTTACATAAATTATACAACAGTATATACATGGCATGCTTTACATAAACTATACAACAGTATATACATGGCATGCTTTACATAAACTATACAACAGTATATACATGGCATGCTTTACATAAATTATACAATAGTATATACATGGCATGCTTTACATAAACTATACAACAGTATATACATGGCATGCTTTACATAAACTATACACTAGTATATACACGGCATGCTTTACATAAACTATACAACAGTATATACATGGCATGCTTTGCATAAACTATACACTAGTATATACACGGCATGCTTTACATAAACTATACAACAGTATATACATGGCATGCTTTACATAAACTATACAACAGTATATACACGGCATGCTTTACATAAACTATACAACAGTATATACATGGCATGCTTTACATAAACTATACAACAGTATATACATGGCATGCTTTACATAAACTATACAACAGTATATACATGACATGCTTTACATAAACTATACAACAGTATATACATGACATGCTTTACATAAACAATACAATAATATATACATGACATGCTTTACATAAACTATACAACAGTATATACATGACATGCTTTACATAAACAATACAATAGTATATACATGACATGCTTTACATAAACAATACAATAGTATATACACGGCATGCTTTACATAAACTATACAATAGTATATATATGTCATGCTTTTCATAAATTATACAATAGTATATACATGGCATGCTTTTCCCCAGAGTCTCCTCTGGTTCTTGGTGCACGATGTAAAGCACCGACACGAGACCTCGGTTTAACGTCCCATCTGAAATACTGTTACTTTTATTATGTTCAGACGGGGGATTGAAACTGCGATGCCTGGATTCCCAGTCCATCGTGTTAAGCACTGGACTACAGATCCGTCTAGTAGACCGTTTTGAGGCTTAACCCTTTCAACACCACATACCTCTAAATTGGCTTACAAAAAAGTGTAGATCCAGATGAGCCGGCTCGTGACGAGCCGTCTCATCAGGATCTGCACTTTTTTCAAGTAATATAACTATTTTTAGGGAAAAAATACCCATTTTGATAAATGAACTGATCCAAATGTAATTTTGTTATTAATTTATTGGTCTAAAAATATCATGGACCAGTCCATGTGAGTTACTTGGTGTTGAATGGGTTAAAGAAGAATAATGTATCAATATATACTGACACCAAAAAGACTGTCCAATTGCCTTAGATGTAAAATGTATAACCCTGTAGATAAAAATATAGGCATATCTGGTATATAATCAAAATGTGCGAAATAATGGGTGAATTAATGCAAGGATTAACTTCTTCACTCGTGATAATAAAATCCATAATTCTAAAATTTGTAATTTGGGGAAGGGAGTTTACTAATGATGTTAGAACTTGTTGCCCAGCCCAAATTTATATTTCTTTGCTCTGTCATGATTATGTATGTAATGTAAAGTCATGATTATGTATGTAATGTAAAGTCATGATTATGTATGTAATGTAAAGTCATGATTATGTATGTAATGTAAAGTCATGATTATGTATGTAATGTAAAGTCATGATTATGTATGTAATGTA
>JABXNX010003883.1:0-20681 GCA_014843695.1 Archivesica marissinica
TATATATTGTACATGTGTTATATTGTATATGTGTTATATTGTATATATTGTACATGTGTTATATTGTACATATTGTACATGTGTTATATTGTATATATTGTATATGTGTTATATTGTATATATTGTATATGTGTTATATTGTACATGTGTTATATTGTACATATTAGTTTAAACATATTTTATTCGGATCAAATACATATATACATATATAAACACAATTCTTATACATTGGAACCGATATGGGTCGAGAAACAAGCTTAAAGCTTATATGAATCCCTTCCCATGTTGGAGTACGTTTAAATTGTACAAAATGCTTGGCGAATAGTAATGGCGAGTTTATGTGTTCAGTATATATCATATAAATTGTAGAGAAACTATTGAATATTTAACAGCAGTGGCAAATATTTGTTATATGTGTTATATTGTACATGTGTTATATTGTATATGTGTTATATTGTATATGTGTCATATTGTATATGTGTCTATTGTACAATTGTATATGTGTTATATTGTATTGTGTTATATTGTATATGTGTTATATTGTATTATTGTACATGTGTTATATTGTACATGTGTTATATTGTAATGTGTTATATTGTATATGTGTTATATGTACATGTGGTTTATATTTGTATATGTGTTATATTGTATATGTGTTATATTGTACATATTGTATATGTGTTATATTGTATATGTGTTATATTGTATATGTGTTATATTGTACATATTGTATATGTGTTATATTGTACATATTGTACATATTGTATATGTGTTATATTGTACATATTGTATATGTGTTATATTGTATATGTGTTATATTGTATATGTGTTATATTGTACATATTGTATATGTGTTATATTGTACATATTGTACATATTGTATATGTGTTATATTGTACATATTGTATATGTGTTATATTGTATATGTGTTATATTGTATATGTGTTATATTGTACATATTGTATATGTGTTATATTGTACATATTGTACATATTGTATATGTGTTATATTGTACATATTGTACACGTGTTATATTGTATATGTGTTATATTGTATATGTGTTATATTGTACATGTGTTATATTGTACACATGTTATATTGTATATGTGTTATATTGTACATGTGTTATATTGTATATATTGTACATGTGTTATGTTGTACATATTGTACATGTGTTATATTGTATATATTGTACATGTGTTATATTGTATATGTGTTATATTGTACATATTGTATATATTGTACATGTGTTATATTGTATATGTGTTATATTGTATATATTGTATTTGTGTTATATTGTACACGTGTTATATTGTATATATTGTACATGTGTTATCTTGTATATATTGTACATGTGTTATATTGTATATGTGTTATATTGTATATATTGTACATGTGTTATATTGTACATATTGTACATGTGTTATATTGTATATATTGTATATGTGTTATATTGTATATATTGTATATGTGTTATATTGTACATGTGTTATATTGTACATATTAGTTTAAACATATTTTATTCGGATCAAATACATATATACATATATAAACACAATTCTTATACATTGGAACCGATATGGGTCGAGAAACAAGCTTAAAGCTTATATGAATCCCTTCCCATGTTGGAGTACGTTTAAATTGTACAAAATGCTTGGCGAATAGTAATGGCGAGTTTATGTGTTCAGTATATATCATATAAATTGTAGAGAAACTATTGAATATTTAACAGCAGTGGCAAATATTTGTTATATGTGTTATATTGTACATGTGTTATATTGTACATGTGTTATATTGTACATATTGTACATGTGTTATATTGTACATATGTTATATTGTACATATTGTACATGTGTTATATTGTATATGTGTTATATTGTATATATTGTACATGTGTTATATTGTATATATTGTATATGTGTTATATTGTATATATTGTACATGTGTTATATTGTACATGTGTTATATTGTATATATTGTATATGTGTTATATTGTATATGTGTTATATTGTACATATTGTATATGTGTTATATTGTATACGTGTTATATTGTATATGTGTTATATTGTATATGTGTTATATTGTACATGTGTTATATTATACATATTGTATATGTGTTATATTGTACATGTGTTATATTATACATATTGTACATGTGTTATATTGTATATATTGTATATGTGTTATATTGTATATATTGTACATGTGTTATATTGTACATGTGTTATATTGTACATATTGTACATGTGTTATATTGTATATATTGTATATGTGTTATATTGTATATATTGTATATGTGTTATATTGTATATATTGTATATGTGTTATATTGTACATATTGTACATGTGTTATATTGTATATATTGTATATGTGTTATATTGTACACATGTTATATTGTATATATTGTATATGTGTTATATTGTATATGTGCTATATTGTATATATTGTACATGTGTTATATTGTACATATTGTACATGTGTTATATTGTATATATTGTATATGTGTTATATTGTACACATGTTATATTGTATATATTGTATATGTGTTATATTGTACATGTGTTATATTGTATATATTGTACATGTGTTATATTGTACATATTGTACATGTGTTATATTGTATATATTGTACATGTGTTATATTGTATATGTGTTATATTGTACATATTGTATATATTGTACATGTGTTATATTGTATATGTGTTATATTGTATATATTGTATATGTGTTATATTGTACACGTGTTATATTGTATATATTGTACATGTGTTATATTGTATATATTGTACATGTGTTATATTGTATATGTGTTATATTGTATATATTGTACATGTGTTATATTGTACATGTGTTATATTGTACATGTGTTATATTGTATATATTGTATATGTGTTATATTGTATATATTGTATATGTGTTATATTGTACACATGTTATATTGTATATATTGTACATGTGTTATATTGTATATATTGTACATGTGTTATATTGTATATATTGTATATGTGTTATATTATACATATTGTATATGTGTTATATTGTACATGTGTTATATTGTAATATTGTATATGTGTTATATTGTATATGTGTTATATTGTACATATTGTATATGTGTTATATTGTATATGTGTTATATTGTACATGTGTTATATTGTACATATTGTATATGTGTTATATTGTACATGTGTTATATTGTACATATTGTACATGTGTTATATTGTATATATTGTGTTATATTGTACATGTGTTATATTGTATATGTGTTATATTGTACATGTGTTATATTATACATATTGTATATGTGTTATATTGTACATGTGTTATATTGTACATATTGTACATGTGTTATATTGTATATATTGTATATGTGTTATATTGTACATATTGTATATGTGTTATATTGTATATGTGTTATATTGTACATGTGTTATATTATACATATTGTATATGTGTTATATTGTATATGTGTTATATTGTACATGTGTTATATTGTATATATTGTACATGTGTTATATTGTACATATTGTACATGTGTTATATTGTACATGTGTTATATTGTACATGTGTTATATTGTACATATTGTACATGTGTTATATTGTACACGTGTTATATTGTATATGTGTTATATTGTACATATTGTACATGTGTTATATTGTACATGTGTTATATTGTACACGTGTTATATTGTATATGTGTTATATTGTACATATTGTATATGTGTTATATTGTACATGTGTTATATTGTACATATTGTACATGTGTTATATTGTACACGTGTTATATTGTATATGTGTTATATTGTATATGTGTTATATTGTACATGTGTTATATTGTATATGTGTTATATTGTATATGTGTTATATTGTATATGTGTTATATTGTACATATTGTATATGTGTTATATTGTACATGTGTTATGTTGTATATGTGTTATATTGTACATGTGTTATATTGTATATGTGTTATATTGTACATATTGTACATGTGTTATATTGCACATATTGTACATGTGTTATATTGTACATGTGTTATATTGTATATGTGTTATATTGTACACGTGTTATATTGTACATGTGTTATATTGTATATGTGTTATATTGTACATGTGTTATATTGTACATGTGTTATATTGTACATGTGTTATATTGTACATGTGTTATATTGTACACGTGTTATATTGTACATGTGTTATATTGTACATGTGTTATATTGTACATATTGTACATGTGTTATATTGTATATATTGTACATGTGTTATATTGTATATGTGTTATATTGTACATATTGTATATATTGTACATGTGTTATATTGTATATGTGTTATATTGTATATATTGTATATGTGTTATATTGTACACGTGTTATATTGTATATATTGTACATGTGTTATATTGTATATGTGTTATATTGTATATATTGTACATGTGTTATATTGTACATGTGTTATATTGTACATGTGTTATATTGTATATATTGTATATGTGTTATATTGTACACATGTTATATTGTATATATTGTACATGTGTTATATTGTATATATTGTACATGTGTTATATTGTATATATTGTATATGTGTTATATTATACATATTGTATATGTGTTATATTGTACATGTGTTATATTGTATATATTGTATATGTGTTATATTGTATATGTGTTATATTGTACATATTGTATATGTGTTATATTGTACATGTGTTATATTGTATATATTGTACATGTGTTATATTGTACATGTGTCATATTGTATATGTGTTATATTGTACATGTGTTATATTGTACATATTGTACATGTGTTATATTGTATATATTGTATATGTGTTATATTGTATATATTGTACATGTGTTATATTGTACATGTGTTATATTGTATATATTGTATATGTGTTATATTGTACATATTGTATATGTGTTATATTGTATATGTGTTATATTGTATATGTGTTATATTGTATATGTGTTATATTGTACATGTTTTATATTGTTATATTGTATATGTGTTATATTGTATATGTGTTATATTGTATATATTGTACATTTGTTATATTGTACATATTGTACATGTGTTATATTGTACACGTGTTATATTGTACATGTGTTATATTGTACATATTGTACATGTGTTATATTGTACACGTGTTATATTGTATATGTGTTATATTGTACATATTGTACATGTGTTATATTGTACATGTGTTATATTGTATATGTGTTATATTGTAGTGTTATTTGTATATGTGTTATATTGTACATATTGTATATGTGTTATTTGTACATGTGTTATATTGTACATATTGTACATGTGTTATATTGTACACGTGTTATATTGTATATGTGTTATATTGTATATGTGTTATATTGTACATGTGTTATATTGTATATGTGTTATATTGTATATGTGTTATATTGTATATGTGTTATATTGTACATATTGTATATGTGTTATATTGTACATGTGTTATGTTGTATATGTGTTATATTGTACATGTGTTATATTGTATATGTGTTATATTGTACATATTGTACATGTGTTATATTGCACATATTGTACATGTGTTATATTGTACATGTGTTATATTGTATATGTGTTATATTGTACACGTGTTATATTGTACATGTGTTATATTGTATATGTGTTATATTGTATATGTGTTATATTGTACATTTGTATATGTGTTATATTGTACATGTGTTATGTTGTATATGTGTTATATTGTACATCTGTTATATTGTATATGTGTTATATTGTACATGTGTTATATTGCACATATTGTACATGTGTTATATTGTACATATTGTACACGTGTTATATTGTACATGTGTTATATTGTATATGTGTTATATTGTATATATTGTATATGTGTTATATTGTATATATTGTACACGTGTTATATTGTACATGTGTTATATTGTATATGTGTTATATTGTACATATTGTACACGTGTTATATTGTACATGTGTTATATTGTATATATTGTATATGTGTTATATTGTATATGTGTTATATTGTATATGTGTTATATTGTACATGTGTTATATTGTACACATGTTATATTGTATATGTGTTATATTGTACATGTGTTATATTGTATATATTGTACATGTGTTATGTTGTACATATTGTACATGTGTTATATTGTATATATTGTACATGTGTTATGTTGTACATATTGTACATGTGTTATATTGTATTTTGTTGTGTTATTGTATATGGTTATATTGTACATATTGTATATATTGTACATGTGTTATATTGTATATGTGTTATATTGTATATATTGTATTTGTGTTATATTGTACACGTGTTTATTGTATATATTGTACATGTGTTATATTGTATATATTGTACATGTGTTATATTGTATATGTGTTATTTGTATATATTGTACATGTGTTATATTGTCATATTGTACATGTTATATTGTATATATTGTATATGTGTTATATTGTATATATTGTATATGTGTTATATTGTACATGTGTTATATTGTACATATTAGTTTAAACATATTTATTCGGATCAAATACATATATACATATATAAACACAATTCTTATACATTGGACCGATTGGTCGAGAACAAGCTTAAAGCTTATATAATCCCTTCCCATGTTGGAGTACGTTTAAATGGTACAAAATGCTTGGCGAATAGTAATGGCGAGTTTATGTGTTCAGTATATATCATATAAATTGTAGAGAAACTATTGAATATTTAACAGCAGTGGCAAATATTTGTTATATGTGTTATATTGTACATGTGTTATATTGTACATGTGTTATATTGTACATATTGTACATGTGTTATATTGTACATGTGTTATATTGTACATATTGTACATGTGTTATATTGTATATGTGTTATATTGTATATATTGTACATGTGTTATATTGTATATATTGTATATGTGTTATATTGTATATATTGTACATGTGTTATATTGTACATGTGTTATATTGTATATATTGTATATGTGTTATATTGTATATGTGTTATATTGTACATATTGTATATGTGTTATATTGTATACGTGTTATATTGTATATGTGTTATATTGTATATGTGTTATATTGTACATGTGTTATATTATACATATTGTATATGTGTTATATTGTACATGTGTTATATTATACATATTGTACATGTGTTATATTGTATATATTGTATATGTGTTATATTGTATATATTGTACATGTGTTATATTGTACATGTGTTATATTGTACATATTGTACATGTGTTATATTGTATATATTGTATATGTGTTATATTGTATATATTGTATATGTGTTATATTGTATATATTGTATATGTGTTATATTGTACATATTGTACATGTGTTATATTGTATATATTGTATATGTGTTATATTGTACACATGTTATATTGTATATATTGTATATGTGTTATATTGTATATGTGTTATATTGTATATATTGTACATGTGTTATATTGTACATATTGTACATGTGTTATATTGTATATATTGTATATGTGTTATATTGTACACATGTTATATTGTATATATTGTATATGTGTTATATTGTACATGTGTTATATTGTATATATTGTACATGTGTTATATTGTACATATTGTACATGTGTTATATTGTATATATTGTACATGTGTTATATTGTATATGTGTTATATTGTACATATTGTATATATTGTACATGTGTTATATTGTATATGTGTTATATTGTATATATTGTATAGTGTTATATTGTACACGTGTTTATATTGTATATATTGTGACATGTGTTATATTGTATATATGTGTACATGTGTTTATTGTATGTATGTGTTATATTGTGTATATGTACATGTGTTATTGTACATGTGTTTATTGTACATGTGTTATATTGTATATTGTTATGTGTTATATTGTATATATTGTATATGTGTTATATTGTACACATGTTAATTGTATATTGTACATGTGTATATTGTATATATTGTACATGTGTTATATGATATATTGTATATGTGTTATATTATACATATTGTATATGTGTTATATTGTACATGTGTTATATTGTATATGTGTTATATTGTACATGTGTTATATTGTACATATTGTATATGTGTTATATTGTACATGTGTTATATTGTACATGTGTTATATTGTACATGTGTTATATTGTACATGTGTCTATTGTATATGTGTTATTTGTACATGTGTTATATTGTACATATTGTACATGTGTTATATTGTATATATTGTATATGTGTTATATTGTACATATTGTATATGTGTTATATTGTATATGTGTTATATTGTACATGTGTTATATTATACATATTGTATATGTGTTATATTGTATATATGTTATATTGTACATGTGTTATATTGTATATATTGTACATGTGTTATATTGTACATATTGTACATGTGTTATATTGTACACGTGTTATATTGTACATGTGTTATATTGTACATATTGTACATGTGTTATATTGTACACGTGTTATATTGTATATGTGTTATATTGTACATATTGTACATGTGTTATATTGTACATGTGTTATATTGTACACGTGTTATATTGTATATGTGTTATATTGTACATATTGTATATGTATTATATTGTACATATTGTACATGTGTTATATTGTACACGTGTTATATTGTATATGTGTTATATTGTACATGTGTTATGTTGTATATGTGTTATATTGTACATGTGTTATATTGTATATGTGTTATATTGTACATATTGTACATGTGTTATATTGCACATATTGTACATGTGTTATATTGTACATGTGTTATATTGTATATGTGTTATATTGTACACGTGTTATATTGTACATGTGTTATATTGTATATGTGTTATATTGTATATGTGTTATATTGTACATGTGTTATATTGTACATGTGTTTATTGTACATGTGTTATATTGTACACGTGTTATATTGTATATGTGTTATATTGTATATGTGTTATATTGTACATGTGTTATATTGTATATGTGTTATATTGTATATGTGTTATATTGTATATGTGTTATATTGTACATATTGTATATGTGTTATATTGTACATGTGTTATGTTGTATATGTGTTATATTGTACATTTGTTTTTGTTGTGTTTTTGTTTGTGTTTTTGTTTTTGTTTGTGTTTTTGTGTGTTTTTGTTTTTGTTGTGTTATATTGTATATGTGTTATATTGTATATATTGTACATGTGTTATATTGTACATGTGTTTATTGTACATGTGTTATATTGTATATATTGTATATGTGTTTTATTGTATATATTGTATATGTGTTATATTGTACACATGTTATATTGTATATATTGTACATGTGTTATATTGTATATATTGTACATGTGTTATATTGTATATATTGTATATGTGTTATATTATACATATTGTATATGTGTTATATTGTACATGTGTTATATTGTATATATTGTATATGTGTTATATTGTATATGTGTTATATTGTACATATTGTATATGTGTTATATTGTACATGTGTTATATTGTATATATTGTACATGTGTTATATTGTACATGTGTTATATTGTATATGTGTTATATTGTACATGTGTTATATTGTACATATTGTTCATGTGTTATATTGTATATATTGTATATGTGTTATATTGTATATATTGTACATGTGTTATATTGTACATGTGTTATATTGTATATATTGTATATGTGTTATATTGTACATATTGTATATGTGTTATATTGTATATGTGTTATATTGTATATGTGTTATATTGTATATGTGTTATATTGTACATGTGTTATATTATACATATTGTATATGTGTTATATTGTATATGTGTTAATATTGTATATGTGTTATATTGTACATGTGTTATATTGCACATATTGTACATGTGTTATATTGTACATATTGTACACGTGTTATATTGTACATGTGTTATATTGTATATGTGTTATATTGTATATATTGTATATGTGTTATATTGTATATATTGTACACGTGTTATATTGTACATGTGTTATATTGTATATGTGTTATATTGTACATATTGTACACGTGTTATATTGTACATGTGTTATATTGTATATATTGTATATGTGTTATATTGTATATGTGTTATATTGTATATGTGTTATATTGTACATGTGTTATATTGTACACATGTTATATTGTATATGTGTTATATTGTACATGTGTTATATTGTATATATTGTACATGTGTTATGTTGTACATATTGTACATGTGTTATATTGTATATATTGTACATGTGTTATATTGTATATGTGTTATATTGTACATATTGTATATATTGTACATGTGTTATATTGTATATGTGTTATATTGTATATATTGTATTTGTGTTATATTGTACACGTGTTATATTGTATATATTGTACATGTGTTATATTGTATATATTGTACATGTGTTATATTGTATATGTGTTATATTGTATATATTGTACATGTGTTATATTGTACATATTGTACATGTGTTATATTGTATATATTGTATATGTGTTATATTGTATATATTGTATATGTGTTATATTGTACATGTGTTATATTGTACATATTAGTTTAAACATATTTTATTCGGATCAAATACATATATACATATATAAACACAATTCTTATACATTGGAACCGATATGGGTCGAGAAACAAGCTTAAAGCTTATATGAATCCCTTCCCATGTTGGAGTACGTTTAAATTGTACAAAATGCTTGGCGAATAGTAATGGCGAGTTTATGTGTTCAGTATATATCATATAAATTGTAGAGAAACTATTGAATATTTAACAGCAGTGGCAAATATTTGTTATATGTGTTATATTGTACATGTGTTATATTGTACATGTGTTATATTGTACATATTGTACATGTGTTATATTGTACATGTGTTATATTGTACATATTGTACATGTGTTATATTGTATATGTGTTATATTGTATATATTGTACATGTGTTATATTGTATATATTGTATATGTGTTATATTGTATATATTGTACATGTGTTATATTGTACATGTGTTATATTGTATATATTGTATATGTGTTATATTGTATATGTGTTATATTGTACATATTGTATATGTGTTATATTGTATACGTGTTATATTGTATATGTGTTATATTGTATATGTGTTATATTGTACATGTGTTATATTATACATATTGTATATGTGTTATATTGTACATGTGTTATATTATACATATTGTACATGTGTTATATTGTATATATTGTATATGTGTTATATTGTATATATTGTACATGTGTTATATTGTACATGTGTTATATTGTACATATTGTACATGTGTTATATTGTATATATTGTATATGTGTTATATTGTATATATTGTATATGTGTTATATTGTATATATTGTATATGTGTTATATTGTACATATTGTACATGTGTTATATTGTATATATTGTATATGTGTTATATTGTACATATGTTATATTGTATATATTGTATATGTGTTATATTGTATATGTGCTATATTGTATATATTGTACATGTGTTATATTGTACATATTGTACATGTGTTATATTGTATATATGTATATGTGTTATATTGTACACGTGTTATATTGTATATATTGTATATGTGTTATATTGTACATGTGTTATATTGTATATATTGTACATGTGTTATATTGTTATATTGTACATGTGTTATATTGTATATATTGTACATGTGTTATATTGTATATGTGTTATATTATACATATTGTATATATTGTACATGTGTTATATTGTATATGTGTTATATTGTATATATTGTATATGTGTTATATTGTACACGTGTTATATTGTATATATTGTACATGTGTTATATTGTATATATTGTACATGTGTTATATTGTATATGTGTTATATTGTATTGTCATGTGTTATATTGTACATGTGTTATATTGTACATGTGTTATATTGTATATATTGTATATGTGTTATATTGTATATGTGTTATATTGTACATATGTTATATTGTATATATTGTACATGTGTTATATTGTATATATTGTACATGTGTTATATTGTATTTTGTCATGTGTTATATTATACATATTGTATATGTGTTATATTGTACATGTGTTATATTGTACATATTGTATATGTGTTATATTGTATATGTGTTATATTGTACATATTGTATATGTGTTATATTGTATATGTGTTATATTGTACATGTGTTATATTATACATATTGTATATGTGTTATATTGTACATGTGTTATATTGTACATATTGTACATGTGTTATATTGTATATATTGTATATGTGTTATATTGTACATATTGTATATGTGTTATATTGTATATGTGTTATATTGTACATGTGTTATATTATACATATTGTATATGTGTTATATTGTACATGTGTTATATTGTACATATTGTACATGTGTTATATTGTATATATTGTATATGTGTTATATTGTACATATTGTATATGTGTTATATTGTATATGTGTTATATTGTACATGTGTTATATTATACATATTGTATATGTGTTATATTGTATATATGTTATATTGTACATGTGTTATATTGTATATATTGTACATGTGTTATATTGTACATATTGTACATGTGTTATATTGTACACGTGTTATATTGTACATGTGTTATATTGTACATATTGTACATGTGTTATATTGTACACGTGTTATATTGTATATGTGTTATATTGTACATATTGTACATGTGTTATATTGTACATGTGTTATATTGTACACGTGTTATATTGTATATGTGTTATATTGTACATATTGTATATGTGTTATATTGTACATGTTTATATTGTACATATTGTACATGTGTTATATTGTACACGTGTTATATTGTATATGTGTTATATTGTATATGTGTTATATTGTACATGTTTTATATTGTATATGTTTATATTGTATATGTGTTATATTGTATATGTGTTATATTGTATTTTTATGTGTTATATTGTACATGTGTTATGTTGTATATGTGTTATATTGTACATGTGTTATATTGTATATGTGTTATATTGTACATATTGTACATGTGTTATATTGCACATATTGTACATGTGTTATATTGTACATGTGTTATATTGTATATGTGTTATATTGTACACGTGTTATATTGTACATGTGTTATATTGTATATGTGTTATATTGTACATGTGTTATATTGTACATGTGTTATATTGTACATGTGTTATATTGTACATGTGTTATATTGTACACGTGTTATATTGTACATGTGTTATATTGTACATGTGTTATATTGTACATATTGTACATGTGTTATATTGTATATATTGTACATGTGTTATATTGTATATGTGTTATATTGTACATATTGTATATATTGTACATGTGTTATATTGTATATGTGTTATATTGTATATATTGTATATGTGTTATATTGTACACGTGTTATATTGTATATATTGTACATGTGTTATATTGTATATGTGTTATATTGTATATATTGTACATGTGTTATATTGTACATGTGTTATATTGTACATGTGTTATATTGTATATATTGTATATGTGTTATATTGTACACATGTTATATTGTATATATTGTACATGTGTTATATTGTATATATTGTACATGTGTTATATTGTATATATTGTATATGTGTTATATTATACATATTGTATATGTGTTATATTGTACATGTGTTATATTGTATATATTGTATATGTGTTATATTGTATATGTGTTATATTGTACATATTGTATATGTGTTATATTGTACATGTGTTATATTGTATATATTGTACATGTGTTATATTGTACATGTGTCATATTGTATATGTGTTATATTGTACATGTGTTATATTGTACATATTGTACATGTGTTATATTGTATATATTGTATATGTGTTATATTGTATATATTGTACATGTGTTATATTGTACATGTGTTATATTGTATATATTGTATATGTGTTATATTGTACATATTGTATATGTGTTATATTGTATATGTGTTATATTGTATATGTGTTATATTGTACATGTGTTATATTATACATATTGTATATGTGTTATATTGTATATGTGTTATATTGTACATGTGTTATATTGTATATATTGTACATGTGTTATATTGTACATATTGTACATGTGTTATATTGTACACGTGTTATATTGTACATGTGTTATATTGTACATATTGTACATGTGTTATATTGTACACGTGTTATATTGTATATGTGTTATATTGTACATATTGTACATGTGTTATATTGTACATGTGTTATATTGTACACGTGTTATATTGTATATGTGTTATATTGTACATATTGTATATGTGTTATATTGTACATGTGTTATATTGTACATATTGTACATGTGTTATATTGTACACGTGTTATATTGTATATGTGTTATATTGTATATGTGTTATATTGTACATGTGTTATATTGTATATGTGTTATATTGTATATGTGTTATATTGTATATGTGTTATATTGTACATATTGTATATGTGTTATATTGTACATGTGTTATGTTGTATATGTGTTATATTGTACATGTGTTATATTGTATATGTGTTATATTGTACATATTGTACATGTGTTATATTGCACATATTGTACATGTGTTATATTGTACATGTGTTATATTGTATATGTGTTATATTGTACACGTGTTATATTGTACATGTGTTATATTGTATATGTGTTATATTGTATATGTGTTATATTGTACATATTGTATATGTGTTATATTGTACATGTGTTATGTTGTATATGTGTTATATTGTACATCTGTTATATTGTATATGTGTTATATTGTACATGTGTTATATTGCACATATTGTACATGTGTTATATTGTACATATTGTACACGTGTTATATTGTACATGTGTTATATTGTATATGTGTTATATTGTATATATTGTATATGTGTTATATTGTATATATTGTACACGTGTTATATTGTACATGTGTTATATTGTATATGTGTTATATTGTACATATTGTACACGTGTTATATTGTACATGTGTTATATTGTATATATTGTATATGTGTTATATTGTATATGTGTTATATTGTATATGTGTTATATTGTACATGTGTTATATTGTACACATGTTATATTGTATATGTGTTATATTGTACATGTGTTATATTGTATATATTGTACATGTGTTATGTTGTACATATTGTACATGTGTTATATTGTATATATTGTACATGTGTTATATTGTATATGTGTTATATTGTACATATTGTATATATTGTACATGTGTTATATTGTATATGTGTTATATTGTATATATTGTATTTGTGTTATATTGTACACGTGTTATATTGTATATATTGTACATGTGTTATATTGTATATATTGTACATGTGTTATATTGTATATGTGTTATATTGTATATATTGTACATGTGTTATATTGTACATATTGTACATGTGTTATATTGTATATATTGTATATGTGTTATATTGTATATATTGTATATGTGTTATATTGTACATGTGTTATATTGTACATATTAGTTTAAACATATTTTATTCGGATCAAATACATATATACATATATAAACACAATTCTTATACATTGGAACCGATATGGGTCGAGAAACAAGCTTAAAGCTTATATGAATCCCTTCCCATGTTGGAGTACGTTTAAATGGTACAAAATGCTTGGCGAATAGTAATGGCGAGTTTATGTGTTCAGTATATATCATATAAATTGTAGAGAAACTATTGAATATTTAACAGCAGTGGCAAATATTTGTTATATGTGTTATATTGTACATGTGTTATATTGTACATGTGTTATATTGTACATATTGTACATGTGTTATATTGTACATGTGTTATATTGTACATATTGTACATGTGTTATATTGTATATGTGTTATATTGTATATATTGTACATGTGTTATATTGTATATATTGTATATGTGTTATATTGTATATATTGTACATGTGTTATATTGTACATGTGTTATATTGTATATATTGTATATGGTTTATATTGTATATGTGTTATATTGTACATATTGTATATGTGTTATATTGTATACGTGTTATATTGTATATGTTTTATATTGTATATGTGTTATATTGTACATGTGTTATATTGTACATGTGTTATATTGTACATATTGTACATGTGTTATATTGTATATATTGTATATGTGTTATATTGTATATATTGTATATGTGTTATATTGTATATATTGTATATGTGTTATATTGTACATATTGTACATGTGTTATATTGTATATATTGTATATGTGTTATATTGTACACATGTTATATTGTATATATTGTATATGTGTTATATTGTATATGTGTTATATTGTATATATTGTACATGTGTTATATTGTACATATTGTACATGTGTTATATTGTATATATTGTATATGTGTTATATTGTACACATGTTATATTGTATATATTGTATATGTGTTATATTGTACATGTGTTATATTGTATATATTGTACATGTGTTATATTGTACATATTGTACATGTGTTATATTGTATATATTGTACATGTGTTATATTGTATATGTGTTATATTGTACATATTGTATATATTGTACATGTGTTATATTGTATATGTGTTATATTGTATATATTGTATATGTGTTATATTGTACACGTGTTATATTGTATATATTGTACATGTGTTATATTGTATATATTGTACATGTGTTATATTGTATATGTGTTATATTGTATATATTGTACATGTGTTATATTGTACATGTGTTATATTGTACATGTGTTATATTGTATATATTGTATATGTGTTATATTGTATATATTGTATATGTGTTATATTGTACATATGTTATATTGTTATATTGTACATGTGTTATATTGTATATATTGTACATGTGTTATATTGTATATATTGTATATGTGTTATATTATACATATTGTATATGTGTTATATTGTACATGTGTTATATTGTATATATTGTATATGTGTTATATTGTATGTGTTATATTGTACATATTGTATATGTGTTATATTGTACATGTGTTATATTGTATATATTGTACATGTGTTATATTGTACATGTGTTATATTGTATATGTGTTATATTGTACATGTGTTATATTGTACATATTGTACATGTGTTATATTGTATATATTGTATATGTGTTATATTGTACATATTGTATATGTGTTATATTGTATATGTGTTATATTGTACATGTGTTATATTATACATATTGTATATGTGTTATATTGTACATGTGTTATATTGTACATATTGTACATGTGTTATATTGTATATTTGTTTGTGTTATATTGTACATATTGTATATGTGTTATATTGTATATGTGTTATATTGTACATGTGTTATATTATACATATTGTATATGTGTTATATTGTATATATGTTATATTGTACATGTGTTATATTGTATATATTGTACATGTGTTATATTGTACATATTGTACATGTGTTATATTGTACACGTGTTATATTGTACATGTGTTATATTGTACATATTGTACATGTGTTATATTGTACACGTGTTATATTGTATATGTGTTATATTGTACATATTGTACATGTGTTATATTGTACATGTGTTATATTGTACACGTGTTATATTGTATATGTGTTATATTGTACATATTGTATATGTATTATATTGTACATATTGTACATGTGTTATATTGTACACGTGTTATATTGTATATGTGTTATATTGTACATGTGTTATGTTGTATATGTGTTATATTGTACATGTGTTATATTGTATATGTGTTATATTGTACATATTGTACATGTGTTATATTGCACATATTGTACATGTGTTATATTGTACATGTGTTATATTGTATATGTGTTATATTGTACACGTGTTATATTGTACATGTGTTATATTGTATATGTGTTATATTGTACATGTGTTATATTGTACATGTGTTATATTGTACATGTGTTATATTGTACATGTGTTATATTGTACACGTGTTATATTGTACATGTGTTATATTGTACATGTGTTATATTGTACATATTGTACATGTGTTATATTGTATATATTGTACATGTGTTATATTGTATATGTGTTATATTGTACATATTGTATATATTGTACATGTGTTATATTGTATATGTGTTATATTGTATATATTGTATATGTGTTATATTGTACACGTGTTATATTGTATATATTGTACATGTGTTATATTGTATATGTGTTATATTGTATATATTGTACATGTGTTATATTGTACATGTGTTATATTGTACATGTGTTATATTGTATATATTGTATATGTGTTATATTGTACACATGTTATATTGTATATATTGTACATGTGTTATATTGTATATATTGTACATGTGTTATATTGTATATATTGTATATGTGTTATATTATACATATTGTATATGTGTTATATTGTACATGTGTTATATTGTATATATTGTATATGTGTTATATTGTATATGTGTTATATTGTACATATTGTATATGTGTTATATTGTACATGTGTTATATTGTATATATTGTACATGTGTTATATTGTACATGTGTCATATTGTATATGTGTTATATTGTACATGTGTTATATTGTACATATTGTACATGTGTTATATTGTATGTATATGTGTTATATTGTATATATTGTACATGTGTTATATTGTACATGTGTTATATTGTATATATTGTATATGTGTTATATTGTACATATTGTATATGTGTTATATTGTATATGTGTTATATTGTATATGTGTTATATTGTACATGTGTTATATTATACATATTGTATATGTGTTATATTGTATATGTGTTATATTGTACATGTGTTATATTGTATATATTGTACATGTGTTATATTGTACATATTGTACATGTGTTATATTGTACACGTGTTATATTGTACATGTGTTATATTGTACACGTGTTATATTGTATATGTGTTATATTGTACATATTGTACATGTGTTATATTGTACATGTGTTATATTGTACACGTGTTATATTGTATATGTGTTATATTGTACATATTGTATATGTGTTATATTGTACATGTGTTATATTGTACATATTGTACATGTGTTATATTGTACACGTGTTATATTGTATATGTGTTATATTGTATATGTGTTATATTGTACATGTGTTATATTGTATATGTGTTATATTGTATATGTGTTATATTGTATATGTGTTATATTGTACATATTGTATATGTGTTATATTGTACATGTGTTATGTTGTATATGTGTTATATTGTACATGTGTTATATTGTATATGTGTTATATTGTACATATTGTACATGTGTTATATTGCACATATTGTACATGTGTTATATTGTACATGTGTTATATTGTATATGTGTTATATTGTACACGTGTTATATTGTACATGTGTTATATTGTATATGTGTTATATTGTATATGTGTTATATTGTACATATTGTATATGTGTTATATTGTACATGTGTTATGTTGTATATGTGTTATATTGTACATCTGTTATATTGTATATGTGTTATATTGTACATGTGTTATATTGCACATATTGTACATGTGTTATATTGTACATATTGTACACGTGTTATATTGTACATGTGTTATATTGTATATGTGTTATATTGTATATATTGTATATGTGTTATATTGTATATTTGTCACGTGTTATATTGTACATGTGTTATATTGTATATGTGTTATATTGTACATATTGTACACGTGTTATATTGTACATGTGTTATATTGTATATATTGTATATGTGTTATATTGTATATGTGTTATATTGTATATGTGTTATATTGTACATGTGTTATATTGTACACGTGTTATATTGTATATGTGTTATATTGTACATGTGTTATATTGTATATATTGTACATGTGTTATGTTGTACATATTGTACATGTGTTATATTGTATATATTGTACATGTGTTATGTTGTTATTTGTATATTGTTTATTTGTTGGGTTTTGTTTGTGTTATATTGTACATGTTTATATTGTACATTTGTTTTTGTATATTGTGTTATATTGTATATATTGTTTTGTGTTATATTGTATATGTGTTATATTGTATATATTGTATGTGTTATATTGTATATATTGTTGTGTTTTTGTTTGTGTTTTTGTTTTTGTTGTGTTTTTGTTTTGTTGTGTTTTTGTTTTTGTTGTGTTTTTGTTTGTTATATATACATATTGTATATGTGGTTATATTGTACTGTGTTATATTATACATATTGTATATGTGTTATATTTGACATGTGTTATATTATACATATTGTATATGTGTTATATTGTATATGTGTTATATTGTACATGTGTTATATTATACATATTGTATATGTGTTATATTGTATATGTGTTATATTGTACATGTGTTATATTATACATATTGTATATGTGTTATATTGTACATGTGTTATATTATACATATTGTATATGTGTTATATTGTACATGTGTTATATTGTACATGTGTTATATTATACATATTGTATATGTGTTATATTGTATATGTGTTATATTATACATGTGTTATATTGTACATGTGTTATATTGTATATATTATACATATTGTATATGTGTTATATTGTATATGTGTTATATTGTACATGTGTTATATTGTACATGTGTTATATTATACATATTGTACATGTGTTATATTATACATATTGTATATGTGTTATATTGTATATGTGTTATATTGTATATGTGTTATATTGTACATATTG
>JABXNX010003884.1:0-20666 GCA_014843695.1 Archivesica marissinica
CTATGTGTAGTATATACTATATTTGTATATCGTACATTACGACGTATCGCTGATCTATGTGTAGTATATACTATATTTGTATATCGTACATCACGACGTATCGCTGATCTATGTGTAGTATATACTATTGTTGTATATCGTACATTACGGCGTATCGCTGATCTATGTGTAGTATATTCTATATTTGTATATCGTAAATCACGAGGTATCGCTGATCTATGTGTAGTATATACTATATTTGTATATCGTACATCACGACGTATCTCTGATCTATGTGTAGTATATACTATTTTGTATATCGTACATCACGACGTATCGCTGATCTATGTGGTATATACTATATTTGTATATCGTACATCACGATGTATCGCTGATCTATGTTTAGTATATACTATATTTGTATATCGTTCATCACGACGCTGATCTATGTGTAGTATATACTATATTTGTATATTGTACATCACGACGTATCGCTGATCTATGTGTAGTATATACTATATTTGTATATCGTACATCACGATGTATCGCTGATCTATGTGTAGTATATACTATATTTGTATATCTTAAATCACGAGGTATCGCTGATCTATGTGTAGTATATACTATATTTGTATATCGTACATCACGACGTTTCTGATCTATGTGTAGTATATACTATTTGTATATCGTACATCACGACGTATCGCTGATCTATGTGTAGTATATACTATATTTGTATATCGTACATCACGACGTATCGCTGATCTATGTGTAGTATATACTATATTGTATATCGTACATCACGTACGCTGATCTATGTGTAGTATATACTATATTTGTATATCGTACATCACGACGTATCGCTGATCTATGTGTAGTATATATATATGTTGTATATCGTACATCACGACGTATCGCTGATCTATGTGTAGTATATACTATATTTGTATATCGTACATCACGACGTATCGCTGATCTATGTGTAGTATATACTATATTTGTATATCGTACATCACGACGTATTGCTGATCTATGTGTAGTATATACTATATTGTATATCGTACATTACGACGTATCGCTGATCTATGTGTAGTATATACTATAGTTGTATATCGTACATCACGACGTATCGCTGATCTATGTGTAGTATATACTATATTTGTATATCGTACATCACGACGTATCGCTGATCTATGTGTAGTATATACTATATTTGTATATCGTACATCACGACGTATCGCTGATCTATGTGTAGTATATACTATATTTGTATATCGTACATCACGACGTATCGCTGATCTATGTGTAGTATATGCTATATTTGTATATCGTACATCACGACGTATCGCTGATCTATGTGTAGTATATGCTATATTTGTATATCGTACATCACGACGTATCGCTGATCTATGTGTAGTATATACTATATTTGTATATCGTTCATCACGATGTATCGCTGATCTATGTGTAGTATATACTATATTTGTATATCGTACATCACGACGTATCGCTGATCTATGTGTAGTATATACTATAGTTGCATATCGTACATCACGACGTATCGCTGATCTATGTGTAGTATATACTATAGTTGCATATCTTACATCACGACGTATCGCGGATCTATGTGTAGTATATACTATAGTTGCATATTGTACATCACGATGTATCGCTGATCTATGTGTAGTATATACTATATTGTATATCGTACATCACGACGTATCGCTGATCTATGTGTAGTATATACTATATTGTATATCGTACATCACGACGTATCGCTGATCTATGTGTAGTATATACTATTTGTATATCGTACATCACGACGTATCGCTGATCTATGTGTAGTATATACTATATTTGTATATCGTACATCACGACGTATCGCTGATCTATGTGTAGTATATACTATATTGTATATCGTACATCACGACGTATCGCTGATCTATGTGTAGTATATACTATATTTGTATATCGTACATTACGACGTATCGCTGATCTATGTGTAGTATATACTATATTTGTATATCGTACATCACGATGTATCGCTGATCTATGTGTAGTATATACTATATTTGTATATCGTACATCACGACGTATCGCTGATCTATGTGTAGTATATACTATATTTGTATATCGTACATCACGACGTATCGCTGATCTATGTGTAGTATATACTATATTTGTATATCGTACATCACGACGTATCGCTGATCTATGTGTAGTATATACTATAGTTGTATATCGTACATCACGACGTATCGTTGATCTAGGTGTAGTATATACTATATTTGTATATCGTACATCACGACGTATCGCGGATCTATGTGTAGTATATACTATAGTTGTATATCGTACATTACGGCGTATCGCTGATCTATGTGTAGTATATACGATATTTGTATATCGTACATCACGACGTATCGCTGATCTATGTGTAGTATATACTATATTTGTATATCGTACATCACGACGTATCGCTGATCTATGTGTAGTATATACTATATTTGTATATCGTACATCACGACGTATCGCTGATCTATGTGTAGTATATACTATATTTGTATATCGTACATCACGACGTATCGCTGATCTATGTGTAGTATATACTATATTTGTATATCGTACATCACGACGTATCGCTGATCTATGTGTAGTATATACTATAGTTGTATATCGTACATCACGACGTATCGCGGATCTATGTGTAGTATATACTATAGTTGCATATCGTACATCACGACGTATCGCTGATCTATGTGTAGTATATACTATATTTGTATATCGTAAATCACGAGGTATCGCTGATCTATGTGTAGTATATACTATATTTGTATATCGTACATCACGACGTATCTCTGATCTATGTGTAGTATATACTATATTTGTATATCGTACATCACGACGTATCGCTGATCTATGTGTAGTATATACGATATTTGTATATCGTACATCACGATGTATCGCTGATCTATGTGTAGTATATACTATATTTGTATATCGTACATCACGACGCTGATCTATGTGTAGTATATACTATAGTTGTATATCGTACATCACGACGTATCGCGGATCTATGTGTAGTATATACTATAGTTGTATATCGTACATCACGACGTATCGCTGATCTATGTGTAGTATATACTATATTTGTATATCGTACATCACGACGTATCGCTGATCTATGTGTAGTATATACTATATTTGTATATCGTACATCACGACGTATCGCTGATCTATGTGTAGTATATACTATATTGTATATCGTACATCACGACGTATCGCTGATCTATGTGTAGTATATACTATATTTGTATATCGTACATCACGACGTATCGCTGATCTATGTGTAGTATATACTATATTGTATATCGTACATCACGACGTATCGCTGATCTATGTGTAGTATATACTATATTTGTATATCGTACATCACGACGTATCGCTGATCTATGTGTAGTATATACTATATTTGTATATCGTACATCACGACGTATCGCTGATCTATGTGTAGTATATACTATATTTGTATATCGTACATCACGACGTATCGCTGATCTATGTGTAGTATATACTATAGTTGTATATCGTACATCACGACGTATCGCTGATCTATGTGTAGTATACTATTTTGTATATCGTACATCACGACGTATCGCTGATCTATGTGTAGTATATACTATATTTGTATATCGTACATCACGACGTATCGCTGATCTATGTGTAGTATATACTATATTTGTATATCGTACATCACGACGTATCGCTGATCTATGTGTAGTATATACTATATTTGTATATCGTACATCACGACGTATCGCTGATCTATGTGTAGTATATACTATATTTGTATATCGTACATCACGACGTATCGCTGATCTATGTGTAGTATATACTATAGTTGCATATCGTACATCACGACGTATCGCGGATCTATGTGTAGTATATACTATGTTGCATATCGTACATCACGATGTATCGCTGATCTATGTGTAGTATATACTATTGTTGTATATCGTACATCACGACGTATCGCTGATCTATGTGTAGTATATACTATATTTGTATATCGTACATCACGACGTATCGCTGATCTATGTGTAGTATATACTATAGTTGTATATCGTACATTACGACGTATCGCTGATCTATGTGTAGTATATACTATATTTGTATATCGTACATCACGACGTATCGCTGATCTATGTGTAGTATATACTATATTTGTATATCGTACATCACGACGTATCGCTGATCTATGTGTAGTATATACTATATTTGTATATCGTACATCACGACGTATCGCTGATCTATGTGTAGTATATACTATATTTGTATATCGTACATCACGACGTATCGCTGATCTATGTGTAGTATATACTATATTTGTATATCGTACACCACGACGCTGATCTATGTGTAGTATATACTATAGTTGTATATCGTACATCACGACGTATCGCGGATCTATGTGTAGTATATACTATAGTTGCATATCGTACATCACGACGTATCGCTGATCTATGTGTAGTATATACTATATTTGTATATCGTAAATCACGAGGTATCGCTGATCTATGTGTAGTATATACTATATTTGTATATCGTACATCACGACGTATCTCTGATCTATGTGTAGTACATACTATATTTGTATATCGTACATCACGACGTATCGCTGATCTATGTGTAGTATATACGATATTTGTATATCGTACATCACGATGTATCGCTGATCTATGTGTAGTATATACTATATTTGTATATCGTACATCACGACGCTGATCTATGTGTAGTATATACTATATTTGTATATCGTACATCACGACGTATCGCTGATCTATGTGTAGTATATACTATATTTGTATATCGTACATCACGACGTATCGCTGATCTATGTGTAGTATATACTATATTTGTATATCGTACATCACGACGTATCGCTGATCTATGTGTAGTATATACTATATTTGTATATCGTACATCACGACGTATCGCTGATCTATGTGTAGTATATACTATATTTGTATATCGTACATCACAACGTATCGCTGATCTATGTGTAGTATATACTATATTTGTATATCGTACATCACGACGTATCGCTGATCTATGTGTAGTATATACTATATTTGTATATCGTACATCACGACGCTGATCTATGTGTAGTATATACTATAGTTGTATATCGTACATCACGACGTATCGCTGATCTATGTGTAATATATACTATAGTTGTATATCGTACATCAGGACGTATCGCTGATCTATGTGTAGTATATACTATAGTTGTATATCGTACATCACGACGTATCGCTGATCTAGGTGTAGTATATACTATATTTGTATATCGTACATCACGACGTATCGCGGATCTATGTGTAGTATATACTATAGTTGCATATCGTACATCACGACGTATCGCTGATCTATTTGTAGTATATAATATAGTTGTATATCGTACATCACGACGTATCGCTGATCTATGTGTAGTATATACTATATTTGTATATCGTACATCACGACGTATCGCTGATCTATGTGTAGTATATACTATATTTGTATATCGTACATCACGACGTATCGCTGATCTATGTGTAGTATATACTATATTTGTATATCGTACATCACGACGTATCGCTGATCTATGTGTAGTATATACTATAGTTGTATATCGTACATCACGACGTATCGCTGATCTATGTGTAGTATATACTATATTTGTATATCGTACATCACGACGTATCGCTGATCTATGTGTAGTATATACTATATTTGTATATCGTACATCACGACGTATCGCTGATCTATGTGTAGTATATACTATATTTGTATATCGTACATCACGACGTATCGCTGATCTATGTGTAGTATATGCTATATTTGTATATCGTACATCACGACGTATCGCTGATCTATGTGTAGTATATACTATATTTGTATATCGTACATCACGACGTATCGCTGATCTATGTGTAGTATATACTATATTTGTATATCGTACATCACGACGTATCGCTGATCTATGTGTAGTATATACTATAGTTGCATATCGTACATCACGACGTATCGCTGATCTATGTGTAGTATATACTATAGTTGTATATCGTACATCACGACGTATCGCTGATCTATGTGTAGTATATACTATATTTGTATATCGTACATCACGACGTATCGCTGATCTATGTGTAGTATATACTATAGTTGTATATCGTACATCACGACGTATCGCTGATCTATGTGTAGTATATACTATAGTTGTATATCGTACATCACGACGTATCGCTGATCTATGTGTAGTATATACTATATTTGTATATCGTACATCACGACGTATCGCTGATCTATGTGTAGTATATACTATATTTGTATATCGTACATCACGACGTATCGCTGATCTATGTGTAGTATATACTATATTTGTATATCGTACATCACGACGTATCGCTGATCTATGTGTAGTATATACTATATTTGTATATCGTACATCACGACGTATCGCTGATCTATGTGTAGTATATACTATTGTTGTATATCGTACATCACGACGTATCGCTGATCTAGGTGTAGTATATACTATATTTGTATATCGTACATCACGACGTATCGCGGATCTATGTGTAGTATTTACTATAGTTGCATATCGTACATCACGACGTATCGCTGATCTATGTGTAGTATATACTATATTTGTATATCGTAAATCACGAGGTATCGCTGATCTATGTGTAGTATATACTATATTTGTATATCGTACATCACGACGTATCTCTGATCTATGTGTAGTATATACTATATTTGTATATCGTACATCACGACGTATCGCTGATCTATGTGCAGTATATACGATATTTGTATATCGTACATCACGATGTATCGCTGATCTATGTGTAGTATATACTATATTTGTATATCGTACATCACGACGCTGATCTATGTGTAGTATATACATATTTGTATATCGTACATCACGACGTATCGCTGATCTATGTGTAGTATATACTATATTTGTATATCGTACATCACGACGTATCGCTGATCTATGTGTAGTATATACTATATTTGTATATCGTACATCACGACGCTGATCTATGTGTAGTATATACTATAGTTGTATATCGTACATCACGACGTATCGCGGATCTATGTGTAGTATATACTGTTGCATATCGTACATCACGATGTATCGCTGATCTATGTGTAGTATATACTATATTTGTATATCGTAAATCACGAGGTATCGCTGATCTATGTGTAGTATATACTATATTTGTATATCGTACATCACGACGTATCGCTGATCTATGTGTAGTATATACTATATTTGTATATCGTCATCACGACGTATCGCTGATCTATGTGTAGTATATACTATATTTGTATATCGTACATCACGATGTATCGCTGATCTATGTGTAGTATATACTATATTTGTATATCGTACATCACGACGTATCGCTGATCTATGTGTAGTATATACTATATTTGTATATCGTACATCACGACGTATCGCTGATCTATGTGTAGTATATACTATATTTGTATATCGTACATCACGATGTATCGCTGATCTATGTGTAGTATATACTATATTTGTATATCGTACATCACGACGTATCGCTGATCTATGTGTAGTATATACTATATTTGTATATCGTACATCACAACGTATCGCTGATCTATGTGTAGTATATACTATATTTGTATATCGTACATCACGACGTATCGCTGATCTATGTGTAGTATATACTATATTTGTATATCGTACATCACGACGCTGATCTATGTGTAGTATATACTATAGTTGTATATCGTACATCACGACGTATCGCTGATCTATGTGTAATATATACTATAGTTGTATATCGTACATCACGACGTATCGCTGATCTATGTGTAGTATATACTATAGTTGTATATCGTACATCACGACGTATCGCTGATCTAGGTGTAGTATATACTATATTTGTATATCGTACATCACGACGTATCGCGGATCTATGTGTAGTATATACTATAGTTGCATATCGTACATCACGACGTATCGCTGATCTATTTGTAGTATATAATATAGTTGTATATCGTACATCACGACGTATCGCTGATCTATGTGTAGTATATACTATATTTGTATATCGTACATCACGACGTATCGCTGATCTATGTGTAGTATATACTATAGTTGTATATCGTACATTACGACGTATCGCTGATCTATGTGTAGTATATACAATATTTGTATATCGTACATCACGACGTATCGCTGATCTATGTGTAGTATATACTATAGTTGCATATCGTACATCACGACGTATCGCTGATCTAGGTGTAGTATATACTATATTTGTATATCGTACATCACGAAGTATCGCTGATCTATGTGTAGTATATAATATATTTGTATATCGTACATCACGACGTATCGCTGATCTATGTGTAGTATATACTATGGTTGTATATCGTACATCACGACGTATCGCTGATCTATGTGTAGTATATACTATATTTGTATATCGTACATCACGACGTATCGCTGATCTATGTGTAGTATATACTATATTTGTATATCGTACATCACGACGTATCGCTGATCTATGTGTAGTATATACTATATTTGTATATCGTACATCACGACGTATCGCTGATCTATGTGTAGTATATACTATATTTGTATATCGTACATCACGACGTATCGCTGATCTATGTGTAGTATATACTATATTTGTATATCGTACATCACGACGTATCGCTGATCTATGTGTAGTATATACTATATTTGTATATCGTACATCACGACGTATCGCTGATCTATGTGTAGTATATACTATAGTTGTATATCGTACATCACGACGTATCGCTGATCTATGTGTAGTATATACTATATTTGTATATCGTACATCACGACGTATCGCTGATCTATGTGTAGTATATACTATATTTGTATATCGTACATCACGACGTATCGCTGATCTATGTGTAGTATATACTATAGTTGTATATCGTACATCACGACGTATCGCTGATCTATGTGTAGTATATACTATATTTGTATATCGTACATCACGACGTATCGCTGATCTATGTGTAGTATATACTATATTTATATCGTACATCACGACGTATCGCTGATCTATGTGTAGTATATACTATATTGTATATCGTACATCACGACGTATCGCTGATCTATGTGTAGTATATACTATATTTGTATATCGTACATCACGACGTATCGCTGATCTATGTGTAGTATATACTATATTTGTATATCGTACATCACGACGTATCGCTGATCTATGTGTAGTATATACTATAGTTGTATATCGTACATCACGACGTATCGCTGATCTAGGTGTAGTATATACTATATTTGTATATCGTACATCACGACGTATCGCTGATCTATGTGTAGTATATACTATATTTGTATATCGTACATTACGGCGTATCGCTGATCTATGTGTAGTATATACTATAGTTGTATATCGTACATCACGACGTATCGCTGATCTATGTGTAGTATATACTATAGTTGTATATCGTACATTACGGCGTATCGCTGATCTATGTGTAGTATATACTATATTTGTATATCGTACATCACGACGTATCGCTGATCTATGTGTAGTATATACTATATTTGTATATCGTACATCACGACGTATCGCTGATCTATGTGTAGTATATACTATAGTTGTATATCGTACATCACGACGTATCGCTGATCTATGTGTAGTATATACTATATTTGTATATCGTACATCACGACGTATCGCTGATCTATGTGTAGTATATACTATATTTGTATATCGTACATCACGACGTATCGCTGATCTATGTGTAGTATATACTATAGTTGTATATCGTACATCACGACGTATCGCTGATCTATGTGTAGTATATACTATAGTTGTATATCGTACATTACGACGTATCGCTGATCTATGTGTAGTATATACTATATTTGTATATCGTACATCACGACGTATCGCTGATCTATGTGTAGTATATACTATATTTGTATATCGTACATCACGACGTATCGCTGATCTATGTGTAGTATATACTATATTTGTATATCGTACATCACGACGTATCGCTGATCTATGTGTAGTATATACTATATTTGTATATCGTACATCACGACGTATCGCTGATCTATGTGTAGTATATACTATATTTGTATATCGTACATCACGACGTATCGCTGATCTATGTGTAGTATATACTATATTTGTATATCGTACATCACGACGTATCGCTGATCTATGTGTAGTATATACTATATTTGTATATCGTACATCACGACGTATCGCTGATCTATGTGTAGTATATACTATATTTGTATATCGTACATCACGACGTATCGCTGATCTATGTGTAGTATATACTATATTTGTATATCGTACATCACGACGTATCGCTGATCTATGTGTAGTATATACTATATTTGTATATCGTACATCACGACGTATCGCTGATCTATGTGTAGGTATATACTATAGTTGTATATCGTACATCACGACGTATCGCTGATCTATGTGTAGTATATACTATATTTGTATATCGTACATCACGACGTATCGCTGATCTATGTGTAGTATATACTATAGTTGTATATCGTACATTACGACGTATCGCTGATCTATGTGTAGTATATACTATATTTGTATATCGTACATCACGACGTATCGCTGATCTATGTGTAGTATATACTATATTTGTATATCGTACATCACGACGTATCGCTGATCTATGTGTAGTATATTCTATATTTGTATATCGTACATCACGACGTATCGCTGATCTATGTGTAGTATATACTATATTTGTATATCGTACATCACGACGTATCGCTGATCTATGTGTAGCATATACTATTGTTGTATATCGTACATCACGACGTATCGCTGATCTAGGTGTAGTATATACTATATTTGTATATCGTACATCACGACGTATCGCGGATCTATGTGTAGTATATACTATAGTTGCATATCGTACATCACGACGTATCGCTGATCTATGTGTAGTATATACTATATTTGTATATCGTAAATCACGAGGTATCGCTGATCTATGTGTAGTATATACTATATTTGTATATCGTACATCACGACGTATCTCTGATCTATGTGTAGTATATACTATATTTGTATATCGTACATCACGACGTATCGCTGATCTATGTGCAGTATATACGATATTTGTATATCGTACATCACGATGTATCGCTGATCTATGTGTAGTATATACTATATTTGTATATCGTACACCACGACGCTGATCTATGTGTAGTATATACTATAGTTGTATATCGTACATCACGACGTATCGCGGATCTATGTGTAGTATATACTATAGTTGCATATCGTACATCACGACGTATCGCTGATCTATGTGTAGTATATACTATATTTGTATATCGTAAATCACGAGGTATCGCTGATCTATGTGTAGTATATACTATATTTGTATATCGTACATCACGACGTATCTCTGATCTATGTGTAGTACATACTATATTTGTATATCGTACATCACGACGTATCGCTGATCTATGTGTAGTATATACGATATTTGTATATCGTACATCACGATGTATCGCTGATCTATGTGTAGTATATACTATATTTGTATATCGTACATCACGACGCTGATCTATGTGTAGTATATACTATAGTTGTATATCGTACATCACGACGTATCGCGGATCTATGTGTAGTATATACTATATTTGTATATCGTACATTACGACGTATCGCTGATCTATGTGTAGTATATACTATATTTGTATATCGTACATCACGATGTATCGCTGATCTATGTGTAGTATATACTATATTTGTATATCGTACATCACGACGTATCGCTGATCTATGTGTAGTATATACTATATTTGTATATCGTACATCACGACGTATCGCTGATCTATGTGTAGTATATACTATATTTGTATATCGTACATCACGACGTATCGCTGATCTATGTGTAGTATATACTATATTTGTATATCGTACATCACGACGTATCGCTGATCTATGTGTAGTATATACTATATTTGTATATCGTACATCACGACGCTGATCTATGTGTAGTATATACTATAGTTGTATATCGTACATCACGACGTATCGCTGATCTATGTGTAGTATATACTATAGTTGTATATCGTACATCACGACGTATCGCTGATCTATGTGTAGTATATACTATATTTGTATATCGTACATCACGACGTATCGCTGATCTATGTGTAGTATATACTATAGTTGTATATCGTACATCACGACGTATCGCTGATCTATGTGTAGTATATACTATAGTTGTATATCGTACATCACGACGTATCGCTGATCTATGTGTAGTATATACTATATTTGTATATCGTACATCACGACGTATCGCTGATCTATGTGTAGTATATACTATATTTGTATATCGTACATCACGACGTATCGCTGATCTATGTGTAGTATATACTATATTTGTATATCGTACATCACGACGTATCGCTGATCTATGTGTAGTATATACTATATTTGTATATCGTACATCACGACGTATCGCTGATCTATGTGTAGTATATACTATATTTGTATATCGTACATCACGACGTATCGCTGATCTATGTGTAGTATATACTATATTTGTATATCGTACATCACGACGTATCGCTGATCTATGTGTAGTATATACTATATTTGTATATCGTACATCACGACGTATCGCTGATCTATGTGTAGTATATACTATATTTGTATATCGTACATCACGACGTATCGCTGATCTATGTGTAGTATATACTATATTTGTATATCGTACATCACGACGTATCGCTGATCTATGTGTAGTATATACTATAGTTGTATATCGTACATCACGACGTATCGCTGATCTATGTGTAGTATATACTATAGTTGTATATCGTACATTACGGCGTATCGCTGATCTATGTGTAGTATATACTATATTTGTATATCGTACATCACGACGTATCGCTGATCTATGTGTAGTATATACTATATTTGTATATCGTACATCACGACGTATCGCTGATCTATGTGTAGTATATACTATATTTGTATATCGTACATCACGACGTATCGCTGATCTATGTTAGTATATACTATATTTGTAGATCGTACATCACGACGCTGACTATGTGTAGTATATACTATATTTGTATATCGTACATCACGACGTATCGCTGATCTATGTGTAGTATATACTATAGTTGCATATCGTACATCACGACGTATCACTGATCTATGTGTAGTATATATTATAGTTGTATATCGTACATCACGACGTATCGCTGATCTAGGTGTAGTATATACTATATTTGTATATCGTACATCACGACGTATCGCTGATCTATGTGTAGTATATACTATAGTTGCATATCGTACATCACGACGTATCGCTGATCTATGTGTAGTATATACTATAGTTGTATATCGTACATCACGACCTATCGCTGATCTATGTGTAGTATAATTTATACTATATTTTTATATCGTACATCACGACGTATCGCTGATCTATGTGTAGTATATACTATATTTGTATATCGTACACATTCCTCGTCCTTGCCATGGCACATCACGAATGCATTGCTATGTCCAATGTCCTACTAACACACCATATTACATGTCATCACTTCATTGTAGAGCTTATGCATACATATGGACATATATAATGATAGCGACCCCTTTATTCGAACGTCCTACGGACGATTTAAAGGGTGTGGCGTCCCCCCTCGTCGGCTCTTATCTATGTCTGGTATATTTACGGCTCTTTCCAAGGTTTAAGCTATATAAACTCTCTGGTCGGTTGTCTAGGGGTATATTTCATTTCTCTATCAATACAATAACAACGTAACACAATGTTCTTTTCTGTCTATTTTACTGGTCGTCTGGTAATTCTCCTATTTCGTATATTCACGTCTCGTGAATCTCTGATCTATTATCTATAGCATAATCACTTCAAGCCTCATTAATTTCTAGTGTCTTTATTAGATCACCGCCCTGTCGATAATTGGATTATATTTTTAATCTTCAATATACAATCAAGGATATCTCATTTAGACTGTCTAATTAGATCAGCCGCTCGCGTCTCTTGATAAATTCAATATCTCACTGAACTGTCCTGGTATCAATTTATTACCGCTATATTTTAGAGATAATTTGTATCTCTTAATCTATATCATATTAGCTATCACGTATTCTATTCAAGATATACGGTGCTATTTAATCCATCGCTATTCAATGTGTCCGTAACTCTTAAGTTCAATTTATAGTTCGTTATATAAGTATATTAAATTAATATTCAGATGACATCTCGCCTTTAGTGTCATAGAAACAGTATCCTTGAATACCGAGTTCCGACGCATCTAAGCGAAGAATCAACAATGACTTAACATAAAACGAATGAACTCATGTAAATAGTGTATTATCTGTATAAATAGATCCTTTTCTACATATTCAATGCGAGAAATTATGCTTATTACGCTTATTTAGTGTCAAAATATCACATGGACTCATGCCGCTATTGGGAATTCCTCTGAGCCGAGAAACGTCTATTATGACGCATTTCATTGGTTGACTAATGTCGTTCTAAATATAGTTAATTCACTCTCCTGTATCTGCTCTGCGCATTACATGTATTATACGTCATCTCAACCTAGTCTGAAAATTAATTCTGCATCACTAAATTACATTAAAACTGAGTGTACAACATGCCTTTATTTAATTATGCTAATAAACAGGAAAAGTGTCCCTGTTTTGCCGTATATAAACTATAGCTATGAACAATTTGTAAATAATAACATTTAACTAGAAATTATGCCTTGTTGTTGTCCTTATAGCACTCCCAGTAGTCCATACATGCATAAAACAGTGGTCATAGAAGTTGCTGCATACTGTTTATTTTTGCGTCTGTGAGCCTGCACAGATATTGATTAGTTCGAGATCTATTTTACTATCACAGAGGGATCACAGCAATAACGTATATAACGCATACACCTTTCCTAACAGTGAATCAATTGTCACGTGACCTACCGATACGCAGAGCTTAGCTGAGCAGACAGACCACAAATTGTTATGTTTGCAGTAGCATATTGCAAAATATTAGCTATTTAATGTAATGCACAAAGTTGCATTTGAATTTTACTGTTAAAACAGACTGATTGCAATAACATTGATATAATAATTATCTTGTAATCTCTCACTTTCCACATTTAGTCTGGGGAATCCCGTATCATGTTTACAACCACTGCAGATGAAAATAACGTCATCAGATATTGTGAATATTGAAAACGAGGACAAAACATAAGCCGCGTCGTTTCATGTGAGCGTCGTTATAAGGAGTCGGACGATTATTGTTTTTTATTTGAGATACACAATCAATCCTTGCATAAGGACAGCCTATTGTGCTCTAATTTCTTTGTGCATGTACTCGGAATTATATACCTTTAAGTCAGACAGCGTGGCGCTGACCACCTGTTACCTTACGCAATCAAAATCGTAATTTTAACGAAACAGCCATACATATTGGCGCCTCATCAAAAGAAACCGACAACTATTACATAATCTCTCGCGTTAAGATAAATTAACGATACACAAATTAATTTCTCATGTAATCATCTTTTTGCGCGCCTATATAGTTTGTTGATTTTAGGCGCGAATATTGCATAACTATAGTACGGTCATTTCTATTTATAATATATACATTAGACCATCCCAATACTTAGTATCGTGTGCAAAATAGCTGTTTTTGCACAAGGGCCATAAGGACGATTAGTACAGAACTAGTTTGATCACCCTCTACAAATAAAGATATATATCCTACTACATCCATTGCGATACACTACTACCATTGCGATACTCTACTACCACTGCGATACTCTACTACCATTGCGATACTCTACTACCATTGCGATACTCTACTACCATTGCGATACTCTACTACCATTGCGATACTCTACTACCATTGCGATACTCTACTACCATTGCGATACTCTACTACCATTGCGATACTCTACTACCATTGCGATACTCTACTACCATTGCGATACTATACTACCATGGCGATACTCTACTACCATGGCGATACTCTACTACCATTGCGATACTCTACTACCATTGCGATACTCTACTACCATTGCGATACTCTACTACCATTGCGATACTCTACTACCATTGCGATACTCTACTACCATTGCGATACTCTACTACCATTGCGATACTCTACTACCATTGCGATACTCTACTACCATTGCGATACTCTACTACCATTGCGATACTCTACTACCATTGCGATACACTACTACCATTGCGATTCTCTATACCATTGCGATACTCTACTACCATTGCGATACTCTACTACCATTGCGATACTCTACTACCATTGCGATACTCTACTACCATTGCGATACTCTACTACCATTGCGATACTCTACTACCATTGCGATACTCTACTACCATTGCGATACTCTACTACCATTGCGATACTCTACTACCATTGCGATACTCTACTACCATTGCGATACTCTACTACCATGGCGATACTCTACTACCATTGCGATACTCTACTACCATTGCGATACTCTACTACCATTGCGATACTCTATTACCATTGCATATTGGTGAGTGTGAATTGAACTCTCAAGTTTGCTTTTCTTCTTCTTATTTAGTTTTATACACATTTATATTAGCTCGATTTCTAAACAAGTTCTTACAACTTATGTTAATCGCTATCGAGACCTCATTCATGATGGAATCAATCGCCACGAGGGAGAGAGAAGAGGCAACGTAGAATTTAAATGCCTTGCCTAACGGAACACTCGTAACGGCTCCAGCGGGACTCGAACTCCGGACCGTTCGCACCTGAAGCGAACGCGCATCCACTGCGCTATCACGACTTCCAAAATTCAATTCAATTCTTAATTAACTGATCAGAACTATTGAGATGCCATGCATTATTGCCATGCATTCCTGCACTACGATTCTAAACAGCAGAGTCACCCATATAGGCCATATTATCTGCACAATATTATATAGAGTTATTGTCATTAATTGTTTCTGTCCCCTTTTCTACTCAACTAGCCAATTCCATATATCATTCTATTCCATAGCATATTATATGTAGTTTCTCTACTTTGCAGAGTTAACATTACTATGTAATTCCAATGTGCAGTTTTATAGACCTATCTTTTGAATGCATTTGATTTGTATATATGTTGAGGGTCTCATGGTAGATTAACTTTTGATAAATGAGTTATCTCGTAAAATAAAGTCTTTATTATTGCTTGCGCTGGTTCTTTTCAAATATTCAAAATATACAATACACTCATTCGAACGTTTGCAATCAAATCATAGCCGTATAGAAATAGAGATCATTGAAAAATGTGCCGGGACACGTTTATTTCAGCTATTTCTTGTACAGAATTAACTAAATTCGTCTCGATTGTAGTGAATTATTTAGTTTTGCAGATTCAGGACATGCGATTGAATTCATTTAATACTAATATTAAATATTGATATAATGAAATTATAAATTTAAGCAATTGCATCATATTTTGCCATTATGTAAATTTGTTCAAATCTTTCAATTTAAAGCGACACTACATCGGTGAAAAGCAAATGTTTACATAACGTAATGTTCTATTATATGGTATACAAGTATCGTATAAAGTGTTTGCTTATTATAGTGTCACCCATATTTAAAGAGCCAGCTATTTCAGACTGAGGCACATCTTTTTATGAACATCAGTACTGCCCGAATCATATGCTTGTTTGCCAAGCGCGAGGCTGGTATGCACTCATGTAACCATTGATGAAACTAGCTCGTAGCTCACCAACCGGCCATATCGAACCTTCGACCTCCCGCTCCGTGGCGGTATAATAATTTTCCAAATAATTGTCACAGAATCTGAGTACTTCACAAATAAACAGGTGTCATATAGCTGACATAACAAAATAATGCGAATAAAGTCAACTGCCATAAATAAAACATTGCGTGTATCACGAATAACATTTTTCATTTTATTGTACAGATTTACCGTTGTATGTCACATTAATTTTGAAAAAATAATTTTTAGAAAGCGTAAATGACGTCACAAAACAGGTGCTAGTATACTGACGTCACGTTTGACATCACGCCCTAATCCATTGTTTATTGCAGATTTACACAAGGTAACTTCCTTCTCTGCGTATACAGAGAAAATGTCAGTCATGACAGAATTGTGTTTTATCTATGCATGCGACGTACAAAACTCTCATGAAGTGTCATGATTTTTCAAATTCTCAGATGTATTTGACAATTCAGACAGAGTTGCTAGAATATAGCAATACGAAGATGTGTCTATGGTGTGAGAAACATTATACGCTTTAAAAGGTTTTGAAAATTCTTTAGAAACTGAAATATTCCCAATAATGGACGTATGCAATATTTATGGTCATACATAAAATGCGCAAATTACGGCAGCATGCAGACGTTCATTTTCGGTAGTGTCTATGTGGACATATATCAATCGCTATTACAAATGTACGAGACACGACAATGCAGATTTAAGTGAATAAAGTTGTTCTTGTATAAATGTTGCTTGCATGTGTTAAACAATCAGGGCCCCGTTTTATCAACAACGTCGGTTGCAAGTCGGTATTATCTTAAGACCGCTACTTACGACATTTCCTGTGATTATTGCAGGACCGTTTTATCAACACGGTCGTAAGTCTTCGGTCGCAGCTAAGATGTTCGTTCGTCGTACGACCGTAAAAACTGTGACACAGTCTGAAATTTAAACTTCCGGTGCACACATCTTCGCGTGCATAAGTCAACATCAGACATGTTTAAAACACGGCGCCCCTGTATATATTATTCATAACTTCTTTACTTCTTGGAATATGTTAATAATTCTTATATCGAATTAAACCTTACACCCAGGCATCTCCAGACATGTTATATATATTAAATCCAATATGACTTAGTTGGTCAAATCCGTAGATGAAATATTATCTGATTCGCAATGGATATCACAATTTTAAACATGGATTACTACACTTGAACCGATTTGAACGCAATTGGTTGTCAATAGACTCTCTTTAGTCAATTTGAAAACAAATACATAAATAAATACAAATACATAGCATTTATATAGCGCAAAAATTAAATATTATTCTATTGCGCTTCACAATTACAGATACAATTTTAAACATTTACCCATGACAATAATATATGGAAATATAAATAAAAATGTATACATATATAGATATAACTAGGAATCTAGGAATTGGATAAGAACATGTTTTATCATGATATATACACCCCGACCTACATGCATATCCCACAAAGGACATGCAATGCCACTACTTCTTATGGTGTTACTTCTTTATATAGTATTACCTGTAATGTTGACGGACAATGATATGTCTGGATGTTCTCACTTGCAATGTGACCCCCCATCAATCTCGATCAAGTATCTATAAATAACCTACGCGTCCGAGTTGTTTAGGTCGCCCAGGTCTTCCTCCACTTGCAGAATAGCTGGATGGTCGCCATATGACCTAGACTGTGTATGCGACCTTCAACCACCAAACGAAACAAAGAGAAAAAAACACATTTATATAATTTTGAAAGGGAAATACTTAACCCATTCATCATACCTCTAAATAGGCTTACAAAAAGTGTAGATCAAAACGAGCCAGTTCGTGACGAGCCGTCTCATCAGGATTTGCACTTTTTTGCCAGTAATATTGCTATTTTAAGACAAAATCACACAGTTTGATAAAGGAACTGGTCCAAATGTAATTTTCTGATTAATTTATTGGTCTAAATATTCCATGCACCAGTCCTTGTCAGTTATTTGGTTCAACAATGGGTTATTTACAAGCGATCCTATCATAAAGCATGTATTGTTAAGTCGGCATCCAACTTCCAGTCTGTGCGGGACACACGAAAGGTACTATGCGCCAAAATGGATAGCGAAAAGGCGTTGGGCAAAGACGTTAAACTGGTACACAACAAACTGTTCATTAATGGTGTAATTTACAAACCTCTCAAACAACGAGTAATACATAAGGGTGTCGTGTGAGGAGCAATTGAATATTCTCTCCTGGAATGTGAACGGACTAATGAGGAAACTTGCTGGTCCAGACTTCCTAAATTCCCTATGCTATTATGACGTTATTTTTCTATCCGAAAGATGGCTCGGAAAAAATTCAAATTATAATTTAAACATTAACGGTTACTATTGTGAACATTTATTTGGTAATAAAACTCCAAATGTAAGAAAAGGACGGTACAGTGGTGGTATTTCTGTGTATTATAAATGTGAATTAAAAAACAAAATACAGGTTATTGAAACAGAACAATGTGGTATCATGTGGACCAAATTGTCTAAATATTTATTTCATTTTGATGAAGATGTCTATATATGTAATGTATATATTTTACCAACTGATTCTAAGGTTTTAGCACAGTCTGTCTGATATTGACTTTTTGGAGCAGATTGAGGCTGGACTAGAGAAATATAAAAAAAATTCATTTCGGGCGACATGAATAGTCGAACTACTGATGAACTAGATTTTTTACATTTTGATAGATTTTTAGACAACGGTAAATAAAGACCACGTGCTAGATATTTACGAACGTCGTCTCCTCTTCTTATGCAAATCAACTGGGCTATC